>JBANCV010000170.1:33030-69133 GCA_037040105.1 Amiota albilabris | reverse complement strand
TATATATATATATATATATATATATATATATCAATTTTTTTTTTATTTTGTCTTTCTTGTATCTTCTATTCAAAAACAAAAAAAAAAAAAAAACCGAAATAATGAAGGACAGAATGAAATAAAAAAAAAACTGATGCTGTAATGAGAGAGAGAGAGAGAGAGTGAGAGAAGGATAGTCGAAAAATGGGAAATAAAATAAAAAGGAAATTTTTTATTACAGCGAGAAAACTTAATGGCTGCTGCGGGAATGATGAGAGCTTATGGCTTGGTCTATGTTCTGGGGCAGGGGGAACTCATAACCCATCGAGCCACTACAACTAGTAGGTGGGTGGTTGGTTAGAAGAACCACCACCACCAACACCACCACACCCACCACCACTACCACACATAGTCAGTCAGTCCGTCAGTCAGTCCGTCAGTCAGTCCGTCAGTCAGTCAGTTGGACAGTCGTTTGATTCAGATGGTTTGATTGGGTTTCAATGCTGATTGATTGTTTAGAAAGCTTATGCTGATGCCATCTGAGGGTATTTTTGGTGGTTAAGGTTACTCAATTAGATGAGGCATCATCAAACCACCACATCAAAGTTCTCAATATAAAATAGTATTTTTTTTTAATTTGAAATATTTATGAATGGAATCGAATATTAAAATTTCAAAAGATAACCAACCGACCGACCAACCTATATGTTTATGTAATTGATATAGGTTATACTACTATAAAACAGGAATGATTTATGATTGATTTTAATCATTTCATGTTGTCCATACTAGTAGCATATACGTATAGTATTATAGATTTTTAGCATTGCTCGGCGCACGTTGCTACGCCTCCGAAGTGAAATTAGTACATAATCTTTTCTATTCATTATTCTTGTCATAATTGTATGCAGCCAAATTTAAATTAGTTCTTTATCTTGAATGAGTGAAACTTGAACGATTGCGTTCGGTTCATTTTTCAGAAGTTTACTCATATTTATTATTTCTACAATGTCTTCTAGTGGGGAGTTAAAGAAAAGTGAAAAGTGTTAGAATATTTTCCATGTTCAAGTACCAATGTATATCAATTTTTATGGCAATCGGTTTAACGGTGTAAAAGGTGATCTCTGCGGTGCCATCTAGTGTCGAGTTACAACAAAGTGGATAGCATAGAAACCTTCACCATAAAAAAATACATAAATATGCTAGTTTTCATGGTGAACGGTCAGACCGTGTTGGAGTTTACACATCACATACTTAAATAATTAGATCCATTCAAAGACATTTTCAAGTCACTCGAACAATTAAAAATGAATAAAGTATTTTTTTTTTTATAATTTTGATTTAACTTTTAAGCAATAAATAAAAGCTCATCTATCCATAGAAATACTTATTTAAAAATAAATATTCGTAAATTTGAGATCGAATCGTTGGACCAATGGAGCTAAACCCATTCTGAGCACTCCACATTTCACACAGCTAAATGGTGGATCAAAGTTAATATATATGAAGCTGAGAGATAGTTTTCATGAGAACTTGTGTAGCCTTATAAATTTTTATACAGTCATTTAAATTGATATCTTGAGCTAAAAATAAGACAAATATGTTGCACGACAAGCTAAAACAATTTTCGTTTTATAAGTAGGTTATATTTTGATTCAATCAAATTTATATAAATTTTAATTTTATTTATTATTAATCTATTAATACTTAGAAGAAAACATAAAGAAATTATTCATAAGAAAGCCAATCAAAATCTGATTAATTAAAATGTCTTTCTGTATTTGAGGAACTCTAATTTGAGAGAATAAATCTATTTTTATACGATAATATTATCATTTGAAAGAGATAGATATAGATTAAAGAAATATACATCATACATATGTATGGTACTTAGTTTAGTATTAAATTGTAAAATAATAGTTCTTGGAACTAAAATATTTTAAATTGAACATCAAGGAATCGTTTCACATTCTCACTTCAATGACTTTATTCTCTTCGTAAATTTAATGTTTAAATTAAGTACTTAAAAATAGCGTTTCTTCTTGCATTGATTACATTTTCGATTTCGATTTTTATTTGCATTTGAATTTGGGTTCGGCATCAACGAGAATAATCAACCGTTCAGAGGGTGTGAGTGGGTGGTTGTTTGGTTTAGCTGGATTGGGTTGGGTTTGATTGGGTTCGCTTGGTTTCGGTTGGGTTCAATTTGGATTGGTTTGGTTTTGGTAAGAGGGGGACAAATGGTATGAGTATATTTGAATATAATTGTGTAGTAGTTTGCACGCGTTTTTCTTACTTATTTAGAGGCCAAAAACTTGGCTTGATCCCCTCATGCTGACCGACCCTGTTGCCCTTTTGCCCAGCAAAGTATCTTTTCATTTCTGATGCCTTCCTCACTCTGTAACTGTAACTGTAACTGTAACTCTAATATCCTAACGTCCTTTTTTCTCAACTCAACTAAACTAAACTCAACTCAACTGAACTCATCAACCTTCTTAGACCTCCGCATTGCTGTGTGTTCTCCATTTTGTTATGTTGCTGTTGGTTGCCCTTCATCTTCTTGATTCCTTCTTTCTGGTTTATTTGCTCGTTAGAAAGATGCTTACTTTCGGAAGAGAACGAACCAAAAATAAAAAGAAAAAATGAAATTATAAAAAGAAACTTTTGTCTGGCTTTGTATAGTTGTGTAGTGGAATTTGCCACGCTTAGAGTATTGTGTCGTCGTTTACCATTTCATTTAACTAACAGATGCCACTGACGCCCGCCCAGAATGATCCTGGTCCTACACCCACTGGTTGGTTCATTGGTTGCTTGGTCGGTCGTTCGCTATCTATCATTACTTTGCACATTGAATACCACAGCGTTTTGTGGTTTGCCTCTACTTTACTTGCCACTACTTTCTCTTGCTTACTTACTTTTGCTTGCTATGCTTTTCGTTCGCTGCGCAGTTTTATCATTGACGTTTTCTTCAAAAATTTTCACATCAATACTTTTTCTCCTCTTTTCATTTTCCTCCTTCTTGCTGTTGTTGTTGTCGTTGTTTTTGGCCTTTTTCATAAGCATTTGTTTTGAGTTTTCCATTTCATTGCCAAAACTACCCTTAATGATATAATGACTAACAAACAAACAAACAAAGAACAAAAAAAAAAAAAAAAAAAAATTAAATAAAATAGAGAATCCATAATAGGGAAATCGCGAATAAAGGAAAAATTTTGAGTAATCAATTATTAAAAAAAACATTTCGCCCTCTCATAAAACTTCACATAATTTATTGTTGAGTAGTAGAGTAGTTTTTTGTTTATCATCAGTCCACACTATACACATGTATATCACAGGTGATGGGGATAATCTTTGTTTTAAAAGATATCAATCATTTATCATACATTCATCACGTCTTCATTATGTTTATAATATGCATTCCAATCCGAATTGTTTGTCTGCTTCTTGCTTCTAAATCTCTGATTTATTGTAATGTCATTCTCTATCTCATTTATTTCTTTTCTTTTCTCTATTTTTTTTTCATTTTTTAATATCAACATATTCTGTTCAGGTGAATTATAATTGCTTTAATCATCTGATTTAATGTAAACTAATTTTTTTTTTTGTCTAGGGTATATTGAGGTGATAGCCAGTCATAAGGGGGTCTTTGTTTTGTTTTGTATTTGTAACAAACCAAAAATAATAAGGCTTGTCTCTATCCCTGAATATAACTACTTGGGACTTAATACTATATTATAACCCTTACATTCTACAGAAGAATTTTGTCGTTTTCATAAGGAGAAGGACATTCATAGCCTTTAATTTATTGAACAGGTACGACAATTGTTTTATAGTAGGGAACCATTTATCTAGATTGCTTATACTATAATAAAATTGTTTAACAAGATCTTGTGTTTAAGGGCCGCACAAGTTCTGTATTCAATTCTATTCATATATTCTAATATATGCAATACATATACCAGCAACCCATCCTGCTTTGCATCCGTGGCAATTTACCTTTTTATTCAGAAAGTACAGAATAACTTTGTATACAATACTTAATGTTGATTTTCTTTACACAATACGAACAGATTTTATCAGAAAGTGAAGCCCGAAAGGGCTGTATATAACTGTCCATGGTCAGCAACGTTGAATGTTTGACCTTGTGATTTATCGATCGTCATTTTAAAACACCACAATATTTCCCACAGAAATTATAAAATACCCAGATTATACAGCACTCTCAAGCGGTCAATTGCGTTCAATGCACTTAAGTATATATAAATTTCAATAAAACGCCTGAGAATTAATTAAATATTTTTATTGTTGAATGAATTGTTTATGTAAATGATAACCTTCCAGAGAAAAATCTTTAAATGAAAGTGAAAACCATATCGAAACCCGTTGCATGGCTTAGAAGTTCTGATTATCCAAACTGACATGATCTTTGCGAATGTGTTCGTTTCTATTACTACGTATATCACTGAAGTCTTAAATATTACTGTTTTGCATAATTCGAAACCAAATGTCTAAAGTATTTTAATAATAGAATTATAGAAGAAAATCTTGTTCTCAAGGCTCAGACTAGGTGTGGATTTGTTTATCAGGTGTTTTTTTTTTTAAATGTTTTCGAATTATTGAAACTAACATTATTGAATTATTGTACAACATGAATTTATGCTATATACTAAAATGTCTCATGTCAATTAATTATTTATTCATTGATATCTTATACAAATTTCATCCTTTTCATTTTCTCTTCCTTCATTTCTTTAGGCATTGCCAATTATTATT
Organism: Amiota albilabris; assembly: GCA_037040105.1. Lineage (NCBI taxonomy): Eukaryota > Metazoa > Arthropoda > Insecta > Diptera > Drosophilidae > Amiota > Amiota albilabris. The sequence continues at coordinate 64,381 of JBANCV010000170.1, read as the reverse complement.
GGTGTATGATGTTGATCTCATATTAAAGTTTCCTATTTCCTATTATTGTCAAAAATTCTTGTACACTGAATGGAAATATTAGATGGGATTTCAATGTAATGCAATTTGAAACTTGAATTGTGGCCCTAAACTTTCATATTTATTTCGATACTTTGAGTTCTGAAACATTCTCTCTAATCTAAACCTCCATCCAAAGTTGCTCTCCTTACTATCATTACTCCTTTATGATTCTATTCTCTACTTAAGATATAAAATAAGAATAAGAATGGAATGTAAAAAGTAAGGATATTTGCTTCAATTACAGTTAATAATTTCAAAATTTTATTGCTCTCTTTCTTTAGTTTTTCTTCTTTTTATTTTTACGAATCATAAAAAAAAAAGAAAGTTTCATTACCACCACCGAAATGTTTGCTTCTCCTACTTTTACATCATCAGGAAAATATTGTACGAGTATCTTCATTTTCTTATTGTTGGTTATAAAATATGTTTTATGATATTATTATGTACATATTTTTTATTTTTATTTTTTTCTTTCTATTACAAAACAAAATGGTTTCTTCGATGTTCGGTGGTTTTTAAGGCTGCAAAGCCTTCTTTTATTAGTCATAAAAGTAAAAGAAACAAAACTGCAACTATGCTGTTTATAAAGTTTTCCATTTTATGAATCTAAAGAAGAAAGGATTCAGTTTAAAAAAAAAAAAAAAAAAAATATCTTATTTTGAAAAAATCCTATTTAGTTACAAAAATTTTAATTAAATTTATTTGATTAAAAAAAGAGAGACATTTATTATTATAATCGATTTTAGTTGCTTTGCTTTGCTCGCATTTTCATGATCTCCCAGCATGCATTCTGCTCATAATTTCAATTGTCTAAATTAAAAACTACACTGATTCTCAGTGATATTTTGTATGGTCACTGTGATGAAAGTTCATTTGATAAGTCAAAATAGAGCTGTGTTGCAAGAAAGGTCAATTTATATTAAAAATGCTGATGAGACTTCTTTTCTTAACTGCATACGCGTATCACAATATATTGTGCAACTTTTTTCTATCTTTCTGGTCAAGACCAATGGAAATTAGTTCCTCCCAAGTCTAGACAAATTACTTTCAATGTTTCGTTTCATTCTTCGTGGAACCATTTAGAAGGGGATTAGATGTCGTACTTTTTTTGAAAAGAAATGACAATATTCGTTCTACCACACATTTAGTATAGTATTTTTAGTATATATTATTTTGTATTAAGAGCATTCACAATAGAAATTAGTGAGCGATAGGTCGAAAGATTGCACCATGTATTTCTTAGCCTTAATCCCATTTGCATCTCTTCTTGAGTACAATATTTGATGCACCTCATTTACAAAAATATTTTATCAAAATTTAACAAATCCTTAATCATTAAAATACTCGGAAAACTTGCGAGGAATGCTAACAGAAAAACTATTGTTTTTATATATATAAGAGTACGCTGCCTGTCCGTCCGTCTGTCCGTTACAGGAGTATATCTCACGAATCGTTATAGGTATACAATTATAATTTTCACAGTGTTTCTATAGCCCATAAAATAATATAAAATAAAATAATAATATTGTACTTAATAATAATGTCCCAAGATGTATGCAATACTTTACTATTGGCAAATAATAGATTTCTATAAAATAATCTAAAGAAATAAATGTATTGATGGATGTAATGAAATGAGACAATCAAATCTTACAAATCTTAACATTTTGTTATAGCGCTTCTCTTGTTTCTTTTACAAAAGTTTTTATAAAGTACAAAATGTTCAATCTTATACGATGGTATGGAACCCTCCGTATATGGGTCCGACTTAAATGTTAAATGCTAATGAAATTTCAATTTTACATTCTCCCAAACATAGACAGACTTTTCATACAATGTCATTAAGGTCCGGACATGAAAGTTATGAAATTTATTGTTTTGTCTATGAATCTTCATTTCAGTTGATAATGGAATGGTTTTGCAGATGATGGCTTTATGAAGCAATCAAATAATGAAATCGAACTGAAAAACGACAACATGACATGACGGATTTGTATATAAGTCCCTTTTCTCCAAAATTACGGCAATTTGTGTATACCTTTTGAAGCTTTTCATTTTCATAAATATTATAGTTGTTATATTACATATTAAATTTGTATTTACTACTAATTTTAAATAGATGAACGGAACTTTTTTTTTCCTGAGCACAGACCAACTAATGGATTCTTTTAATTATGCTAGAGAGTCGGGCAGACTCTATAATATATTTTGTACGCATCTAGTGAGAAGTCAAGAGTCAAGGGTATAGATTTTTACCAAAAGTAATAACAATTTCAAATACTACATATACATGTTGTACATACACATTGTAGTATAATCAAATATTTGTACATATGTATATATATGCAATATCGTATAGAAATATGATACATAAAAATATGCATATGTTTATGCTTATCAAGCTTAGAATTCAGATCAAGCAGAAGTAGAATAGAAGGACCCTGGGAGTTAGTAAGTATGGAAGGATGGATGGAAGAAAGGAAGGAAGGATGGATGGAAGAAAGGATGTGCCTGAGTGAATGAATGGATAAATGGATGGTGGGTGGTGGAATGGATGGATGAGGGAATGAGAAGACGAAATATGCTAATCTATTATTAAAAACGCTAACTGAAGTTAAAGTCATGTATTATTGTCATTGTTGTTGTGTGTGATGTTGCTGAATGTGCTACGTTTACATAAATATTTATACATATATAAATTCCATACACAATACAATTTTTTCTCATCTTCTTTTGTTGTTGTTGCTGTTGTTCTTCACCATTATTATCGGGAGGAGTGAGTGTATGTATGTGAAGGATAATAATGTTTCTATGCCTCTATCATGTTGTCGTTGTTCCCGGTCCTCGGACACCCGTCACCAGCCCTAGCCTCCTTTGATTGTAACAACAACAAGCATTTGATTTTATTTTATTTTTATTTTATTCCTTTTTCTGTTTCAATTCCTTGTTCTCTTCTGTATAAGTATTTTGCAGTAGTTGTTGTTGTTGTTGTTGTTGTTGTTGTCCTTGGGTTGGTACAAGCAATTTAACGAAAAGAAATCCAAATTATATCATAACTTTGTGTAGTGCGCCATCTGGGGTTTAGTTGCTTTCTTCATCATCACCACCTTCCACCATCTACATCATCTACATCATCTACATCATCTACACCATCTACACCATCATCATCATCATCATCATCATCATCATCACATCACCATCAGCATTTCTAGTGCCATAAGCATTGCCATTCTTAGTCGCGGCAGTGGCAGTAATAATTCTCTTTTCTCTGGAGCGCAACAAAAAGAAATTTCACAGAATTTTCTATGCAGCAGTAAGTGCGGGCTTAAGTTTTTTTTTTTTTTTTTTTTTGAATTGAGAGTTGGGTTCTTTCGGTTCGATATGGTTTGGTTGATTTCGATTGAATTGAATTGAATTGAATTGGTTTGCTTAGGTTTGGTTTGAATGGGTTGGGCTTATAGTATCCGAGTGATGATGATGTAGAAGCAATGAAAACAATTACATCAACAACAATGGAAAATAAACATGCAATAGCAATAATATACATAAAATAATCTAAACACCAAACAAAAGGCAAAAAATTGAAAAAATTATAGAAACATAAAAATAACCAAAAGGCAAGGCAAATGACTAAAAATAAAAGAGAAACAAAGCAAACAACAAAAAAAAAAAACAATATAAGGAAAATCCAAAGAAAAATAGACTAAAAAAAATTAAGTACAGAAAGCGCGGGTAAAATGAAATGTTTTCTAATAAATTTTGCTTTATGTGCGCCGAGCGAATAACAAAAAAAAACAAAAAAAAAAACAAAAAAAAAATGTAACAAAATTGAAGCTGAGAACAAGAAGATGAGAAGTAAGAAACGCCAAAAAGAAAATTAAAAACGAAGAATAAAAATAAAGTTTTATATTCATGTACCACACACTCACACACACACACACACACACACACACACACTACAAACACATGCAAACATTTAAAAAGAAAACAGACACAGATAGTACAAGCGTTGAAACACTTGCTACAACATCCAACACCCAACAACTATATTTAATAGTAGCTACAATGTAGCTAGAGAAATACCGGGACCAAGACTTTGGCCGGGAAAGATACACAAGCAGGCAAAGAGTGAGTGTGGCTATGGGTGATGATGAGTGGGTGAGGAGGTGCGGCGGGTTTTTAAAACCCAGCAATTGCCATTAATATTACGCGACGCGACTCGACTCGACTCGACACGACTCGACTCCTTCTTCTTACAGTCTCCTTTATTTTATTTTTTCTGTGTTGCCGTCATCTAACCTGTCTAATGCCAACTTGCCATTTATTTTAACAACAACAACTAAAACGACAACAAACAAATAAAAAATATAAAAGAAATGAAATGTAAAGAAAAATGTAAAAAAAAAAAAAACAGCACTAAACAAACGGCAAAACTTTACCGCCTCAACAGACTCCGGCGACTTTCATGCTGCACACCGACGACTCTACTCTACTCGACTCAACTTGACTTGACTGAGTCTCGTGTATTTTGGGCCACCAACATCAACAACAACAACAACTACCACCTTTCTGTCTTTCTGCTCTTTGCCATCCTGCCCGTTGCCAGCATGCCTTTCTTTCTTCAATGTCGAATCATTGTACTGTCTTTGCAACCATTCTTCATTCTTTCCTTCATTTGATGCTCCTTCATTTCATTTTTAGCTACAACTAAAAACCTAAAACCCCTCTCCTCTTCTCTCCTCTCCACCACTCTTCTCTCTTCGTTCTACATTGTTTTTTCGCCATTTCTTTTTTCAATTTTGCTCCCCATTTCGCTTTTTTTATTTTGACGTTTGTACTTAGTTTTTCTCATACCTCAGTCACAGTTTTTGTTTTTTTTTTTTATGCCGGAAAAAGGATTTTTGTGTAAGTTAGAAAAATTCAGTTCGACAACAACACCAACAACATCGACCGACAGAAGGCAATGTAAATACATCGACAACTAGCTAAAAGAAAAAATCACACATACTTAAATACATAATACATATAAGTATTAAAGTATATTCATATATATATATATATATATAGATATATTGTATATGGTATGTATAGCACGTGTATATGCTTTGGGTAGTTTAAACAGTTTTAAGCTCCCCATCTGCAATTATTTACATATTGTATGATGATTGAGCATGTCCTTAATGAAACTCAAGTAAATTACTTATGCATTGGGGAACATTCAGTAAATTTGAGTCTGTTATTTATAAGTATGAAATACTTATCTTCTTTATTGAATTGACAGAATCATTTATAAAATATCGATCATTGCATACATAGATTGGTGATGGTTTTTAATTTAATACCAGAGATCTGCATTAGGTATGATTGTTCGGATCGAACACTCTTTCAAACACTCGGCTGCAACATGTTTGCTCAATTAGCATGCATGAAATGTAAATTTCATTACTAATCAGTCATGAGACGCAATATTTTATTTTAGGATTTCTACACTAACACGATGTTTTAATCATGATTGTGAGTTTCATGTTTTAATCACTTTATGATTTTGTGTTTTGTGTTTTATTATGGAAATTTTGATTTTTTGTGGGTTGTGAATGTATTGATTGTGAGTGAACAAAGTTCAGTTGAGTTGAGTTGAATTGAGTTGAGCCACATCACCCATTTGGTCGATTGTTGTTTTGTGTCCAGTTTACAAATCTTTTGAAGCACCACGATTGAACTTTTTACGACTTGTTAGAGCAATTCTTGAATACGCATCTTGCGTAAGGGACCCACAATGTAAAACATATAGTGATAGCATTGAATCTGTTCAAAAACAATTCTTGCTTTTTGCACTGCGTCACTTTCAATGGGATCCAAATATTAACCTTCCTTCTTATCATTGCCGGCTTAAAGACTCTTGTACTCACGATCTTACAAAATTTAACTGTTCGCAGTATTTACTCCCCATAAGATAACATCGATTTTATTGTTTCCAATAGGTTAATACGAAATTTTTACCCTATACTTGTTGGCACCTGTAGATATACGTATATATTTGTAACATGATACATTTCGTGTTTTATGTCAATCTTATAACCTCCATTACGACATGCTATCTAACTGCAATTCTTCTGCTTAGCTGAAATCTAATATTTTAACTGAGCTTAGCACATCCTATTAACTTTTCATATTTTGCTGGCATAGGATATAGAAGTAGAATATAAACATTTCCTTACACCAATCGACGTGAGCCTTTTTTTGAGCTATAGATAAATTATGGGTTATGCAAAGACTATACATTTTTTTTTTACTTCTAAGTGTTCATGCAAAATCGAATGTACTGAAGTGGAACTAATGGGCAAGGATGCCTTTATGTCACGATATGTCACTTGACGATCTTGCATTTTCAGTTCATGCACTGAATCGATGTTTTATAGCACAACAACCGATTTTGGACGACGGAATGCGACGGCGACTGAACTACGACCACGATTGAATTCACAATACCAGCAATATACTTTGGTTTTTTATGGTGCTTTATCGCTATACAAAGACCTGAATTCATTGACACATTCTTGTTGAGACAATCCACGTCGAAATTTGTAAAAAATTATCCAACGAAAACCTTCTCTTGAAATTTCCATTTTTTGGCCAAATTGATATTCTTAACTCACAGTAAACGAAACAAATAGCAATTGTACATCAAAACGTTGTGAGCATGTTTATGCTAAAAAATGTCAAACTTTATTATAGTGTTGCGAGATTTTAGTTATTGACATTCGTGTTGCCAGATCCCGAATTATAAATATTAGCCTATGTGTGAAGCAATGGAAAAGTACGATCAACGGAAAACGATACCCAACAAATAACAAATTAGACACTGATCAAACATAACACATGTTCTATCATAAATTGTGAAAGCTAAGATTCTTTAGTTGGCAAATGATAATCGTGTAGTCAGTGATTGTATGAAGCTTGGCGTTTTATAAAAAATGATTAATTTTTCGTTGATTAGACCAAAATATCTGATTGGTGTAGAGCTTGAAGCTATTTCAAATACTTTCGATGATGGAGATTTTTTCCGATAGTGATGAAAATCAATCGCTTGAAGAATATGAAGAATCAGAACTAAGTGAATCTAATTGTGAACAAAATTTGGATGTTGCCGCAACATGAGTCTTCTCCGTAGATAGAACGGAACAGCTGGAAGATTACGGAATAAAAATGTCATCAATTTACATCCAGGCACAACAAGATATGCAAGAGCACGTATCGATGATATCAAAGATGCTTTTATGTTGCTTTTCCTACCGCCAATTGAGAATGTTATTCTGAAGTGTTAACATTCATATACAAAGGCGCTATGCGGTAACAGCTATACAGACATCGACTCAAACATGTTGTATGCATATATTGGTGTTCTCATTTTGGCGTGAAATATTCGACAAATGGACTGAACTATTGGCTAATTATTTGAACCCATCTGAATGTGTAACTATTGACAAACAATTGCTTGGTTTTTGTGGAAGAAGCAAGTTTTGACAATATGTGCCTTCTAATCTTGAACGATATGTTATTAAATTTTTAACAACAATTCAATACACAAATCAATGGAGGAGCCCAGCCAACATATAATTACTTGCATGGATTGTCCAGAAAATAATTTAATTATGGGATCATATTGTGAATGCGAGGAATATCTAAACGAAACCTTTACAACAGGCTTCGTTCCCCCAAAAGCTTTTCTGCTTATGCATAAAAGATGTTCAATTCAAAATCCAAGTCAAAGCTGTAGCCTCAGATCTTATGCATCAACAAAACTGAAGATTTGATTAAAACACACCGTTTAAGGATGCAAAATTGGACAACAGTCAATTCTGGTGGCTGTTTGAATAGTCGTATTCCCACGCACCCCTCAGTCCTTATCTTATAGAGTTAGTAATGTTATATTTTTGCTTAATTTTTTCATTCATCACAAACAATGTATATAAAGACATAAGTCATATACAGTAGCTTTAAAAAATGAATATTTTAAGGTGTTACGGAGAAATTTCACGAGAGTACTCGTGCTAGAGACAGTGTATAAGTTAATCATTATGTTTATAGTACGAGTATAATATTTTGTTTATTTAATTGTTATATTTATATATTGAAAATTTATTTCACAATAGTTAAAAAAAAAAAAAAAAAAAAAAAAAATTAAATAAAAATGAATTCTATTCCATTAGTAGTAAGTTTGAGCTAGTAGTGTCTGTTGAATGTAATAGTAGGTGTTTCTCTCTTTCTCCATCTCTCTCTCTCTCTCTCTCTCCCTCTCTCTCTTTCTCCATTGTATCTTTTACTGTCGATAATGTATGATGACTTTGCAAGCTAAAACAAACTTTTAGAAATTTGTGTACTTTCATGTTTTGGTGTCTTGTATCGTTGTTTCTATATAATTTTTTTTTTTTTTTTTTTTGCATGTTTTCTTAGTTTTCTTTATATAGCATGTAAGTAAATATGTATCTCATAATTTTGTGTTTGTTGTACATTTGTAGTTGTTGTTGTTGTTGTTTATGTTGTATCTACATATACCATATACAATTAAAAATGTAAATCAGACTTTTGTGTGTCGTTGTCGTTGTCGTTGTCTCTTTTGTCGCATTTAGTGTTGCTGTTACTTTTATTATTGCTACTGCTACTGCTATTGCTATTCCTATTCCTATTGATGTTGCTGTTGTTGTTGTTGTTGTTGTTGTTGTTGTTGTTGTTGTTGTCCTTGCAGCCTTTTGCTTTTTGCTTTCAATTTGGTCCTTTTTTTCTTTTTTCTCTCCTTGTCTCCCCCGCTATATACTTTTCATTTAGTGGGTCTCTGTATGTGTGTGTTTTGTTTATTTTTTTTTTTGTGTGCCGTTTTTCGTTTTAGTGAAAATTGCGCGGGCGTAATTTCACTTCGCCTGCTTTAGCGGTTACATTTTCATCGTTTCTTTCCTTTTTCAAATGCAAAAGGACCTTCATTGCTTGTTGTGAGTTGGTAGTAGAAGTAGTAGTAGTAGCAACAGCAACAATAACAACAACAACAACAACAACAATAACAAGTCTGTGGTTGTTGGCTATGAGGAAGGGTAACAGGGTACCGTGGAAGGGTCGGTGGGGAGGGGGCTAGGGGAAGTTACATGACGCTAATGGCAAAAATAATTTTTCTTTTCAGTTTTTGTTTTTTATTTTGAATATTTTACATACGCAAACTCTACGCACACACACACACATACACATACACACATGTAAAGACAGACGCATAAACATGTGTGTGTGTGTGTGTATGTGTATTTATATTTATTGTTCATGTGTGTGTGTGCTTCACTTTCCCTTTACTTTCCCTTGACTCTTAGTCGTTTTCCATTGCTTGGCATTTGCCTTTTATGCTTTCGCGGCGTTTCCTCTTTTTTTTTAAATTCAATTTTTTTTTTTTTTTTTTTTTTTTAATTTTAAATGGTTGAAGATGAAATAGAAGAAGGAAGAAGGAGGAAGGAGGAAATGAAGCAAGGTTAGAAGGATGAATGAATGAATTACTGGATGCAAGAAGAAAGGAAGGAAGGAAGGAAGGAGGGAGAGAAGGAAGTTAGGCAGGCAGGAATTAGAGGTAAAGGACGCATAATGTAATACAACGCGTTAACGTCGCTGCTTGTGCTTCTGCTCCTGATGCTCCTGCTACTTATGGTGCTGCTTCTCCTTCTATTGATAATGAAAACTAGAAGGGTGTTTCCGGCGTTAGCGTCAAACATGTTTAGAGTGCATAGATGACTGACTGACTGACTGAATAAGTGAGTTGTTGTTGTTGTTGTTATAGTGTACACGAGGAGTATATGGGTTTGACATATAAGTAGGAAATTTGTAAAAACCTGGAATTTAATAATATAAGCGGTGTCGACGACGACTGAAGCAGCAACAACAGCAGCAGCAGCAGCAGCTTGAGGATTGTAAGTAGATACGCAAATGAGCGATGATTTTGATATTATCATGATGGGGGGGGGGGTTGCTAGCAGCGGGCTAGCGTAAGGGTGGCGGTGGCATTGCCATTTTGGTGGATGTTTAACAAATTTTTTTCCTGTGTGTGCGCGCTCGTGTTTTTTTTTTTCATATTTTAAACCGCCACCAACAGCAAACAACAACAACAAATCATTATGATGACATTGAATACAGTACGTCACCTGCCGCCGTACCCCACTCATCCATTCACCCACTCAGTCATTCAGTCACTCAGCGACTCACACTCGATTCCCATAAACCAGCACCACCATCTCGCCATCATTGCCACCATTCAAAGTCTGCTGACATTTCTAGGGCCTTTCATAACTGATAGAGTGCGAGTTTTTAGATAGCAACAACTACAGATACAAGAACTACAACAAGTACAACAAGTACAATGATGAAATTAAGTAAATAAGTAAGAGCAGAAGGAATGACGAGTATTAAAAGAATGAAGAAAAATTTAAAATTAGGCAAAAATAAAGGGTAGTTAGGATATTGTTGTTGGCATTTTATATTTCATTACAACACCATTTATATTGTTGTTATTGTTGTTGCTGCTGCTGCTGCTGCTATTTTTGTTGTTGTTGTTTCTACTTTCACTGCTTTTTAATTTTTTTTATTTTTTTTTGTTGTTGTTCCTACGTGAGTTGTAAGTCGATTTTTCTCTGTGTAGTTCTATGTATTTCATTTCTCATTTCTCATTTCTCATTACTTTTTTTTTTTTTTATATTGTTTGTTTTATTTTTTTCAATTTTACATTAAAATCTAAACACATACAATTACAAAACATACTAACATACACACGCACAATCGAACACACACAATCATACACTCATTTAAATATGCATGGTATGACTAAAGATACAAAATTACTCACATACTAACAATCATGGATGCATACATAGATACGCAGTTACGCATTATAATATTAGTTGAGTTTTCTACATACAATAAATACATATGTGTGTTTGGGTATGTATGAGTGCATGTTACTTTGAAGTACAATACTTCATACTAATATGTTGAAGTGTACGAGCAAGTACGAATATCTAGATAACTACAAGTGAGCATACATATCTCATACAAAAAAAAAAAAAAAAAAAATGACAAAGTGTGCAGAAGAAAAATTCAATTGAAAGTAAAAGAAAAACCAGGCATACACACACATACACACACACACACACACACACATACACACACACACATAAACATACAACCAGACAGACATACGACAGAATAAGACTTAGATCCACCAGCACCAAAATCAAGAACAGCACCAGAAGTAAGTAGCAGCAGCAGCAGCAGCATCTGTCTCAAGCAACAGAAGAAGAGTAAAGTTTTCACTTTTTTCTCTGTTTTATTTTTACCATCTTCCTTTTTTTAGATACATACATACATACAAATGTATATTATATTTAAATTCTCATCTTCTCCTTGTATTGAAAGAAAATGAAAAAGTGAATTAAAGAAAACGCAAAGTCCCACAAAGAAATCAAAAAAAAAAAAAAAAAAAAATAATAAAAAGGTTCAAACTCCCAACTTAGCATTTAAAGCAACTAATGCATGTGAGTAGAAACTTTGTGTAGCTAAATAAGTATCATTATACTTATGTTACATGTATGCATGCATATCTTCATACATATGAAGAGTGTGTATATTATGTACAGATGTGAGTGTATTTGGGTGTGTGTTTAAGTATTTTGTTTCGAATTTTATTTTATTTGCAGTTTTTCATTTTAATTTTCATTAACGTTGCTTTTTTTTATGTCTTTTGCTTATCTATATATATAGCGCAAGTGAAAAATTTTGCAATATAATAAAGCATTGCATACTTTTTAAGGTATCATATTAAAAAAAATTATTTCTTGTATAGGGATCCTATTGAATTTATAACTTTTTCTTTTTGTTTTATGATTTCTTGTGATTATGACTATAAAAATACACATTCTGTGAAAATTTCAAATGTTTATCTATTACGGTTCATGATATAGAGCCGGAGTCGGACGGACGGACAACGGAAGCTTAGGAAAAGGGTCCCTAAAAATTTAACTAATATTTAACTCATCAATTAATCATTTTATTTTATTAATACAATATTAATTTATTTCTTAAGTTGGGATTGTTGCCAATGTATTATTATTGTATTATTAATTTTTTGAATTTTTGTATTATTAATTTTAATTTTTTGCATTTAAATGAATTTTAATTTTTTTTGGGACTTTCCAAATTTGTTTTATCTTGTAATAATTAGGCATTTAATTATTAATTTACTTTTTAATTATTAAATTTTCAGTAGAATTTTTTATTTTTTTTTAAATTTTTTACTTATCAATTTTTAATATAGAATATTTCTTTTTTTGTTATTTTTTAATAATTTTTATTTAAATTGTTTCTATTTTTTTTTAATATGTATGCTTGTTTTTTTTTCTTTTTTTTTTTTTTTTTTTGTTCTTTCCATCATGCCATCTTTGGTTCGCTGGGAGAGAAGAACGCCCGCGTAATTTTTCAATTTGAAAACGGAAATTGCCTAGGGAGGTTGACATCTATGTGAGTAAATATACATACTACATACATGTATATAAATAGAAGTATAGTGTGTTAGTGTATGCTGTCTTAACTTCAGCTAAAACAAAAAAAAAAAAAAAAAAAAAATGGAAAGGAAAGGGAAAGGAAAGGAAAGAAAAAAAGTTAAAAGTCCTTGCTGTCGCTCACATGCGTTGGCGTTTAATTCCCTTGTGTCGCACCGATGTTGCCTATAAATGTGTCTAAGTGTGTGTAAATATACATACATGTGTGTGTTTGTGTGTGTGTGTGTGTGCGCATGTATGAGTTTCGCTTTTTCTAATAATTAATTTAAAACTTTGTTTCGCGTTTTCTCATTTCTTCTTCATCACTCACACACACACACACAAACACACACACACACACACAAATAATGTGTGCGTGTGTCAGTGTGTACTCATACATTAACTCTCATATTATGATGTAAAGAATGTATGTAAGGCATAAATGAATTCTGATTTGGCAAGAAGAAAGGAAAACGTTTCTATGGATTCCTTTTTTTTTTGCCACGAAAAAAAAAAAAAACTGTGTTTGCCTCAAACTACATATTCACACATTTCCATGGTATATAGAAGAAGAAAAAAAAAAAAAAAAGGAGAAAGGCAGAAAAATTGAAGAATTTAGTGGTTTGTTAGGTAAAGTTCAACAGCAACAAAATAGACAGAAGCAGCGTTTACAACATAAAATGATATAAAATAAATACAAAAAGAAAAAACATGTCTTTCGTTTTTTATTACTTATATTTTGTTTGTGCTAATTAACATTTGGAAATTTTTATACACGCTTGCGGTATTTTATACTTACACACACACACTCAATTTCTCATACACTCACTAACACACACAAGTTCAGAGAATTATTTAAAATTTACTTGACTGACTGCCTCCCACAAAGGAATATTCTAGTTATTTGCCACAAGATTTTGCTTTTGCTTTTGCTTATTTTACAATAAAAATGAATGCAAAATAGTCTGAAAAAATAATAGAAAAATTATAAAAAATTATATAAATTTATAGCTGAGTGGAACTGAGTAGAGCTGAGTAGAGTAATGAGTAAGTAAGTAGTGAGGAGAGGACAGTTGAGAGCTAAGCTGGTGTCTGAAATCATGTGCTGAATGTCATCATGTTGGTTGCTGCATACTGGATGCCAACTTCCAATCAGAAATTTAACCAAGTTGAAACTGCCTGCCACTGAGTTGAGTGAAGTGGAGTGGGTGGAGTAGAGTTCAGTTTAGTTGAGTTGTGTTGAGTTGAGTTCAGTTGAGTTGAGTTGAGACAACGCAACATGACACATGACACGCTGCTTATATGTCAAAACCATAAGCCCAACGAAACATATCAAAGACAAATGTATGTATGATAAAAAATGATGAAGGAACTGGAAAGCGATGGCAGTGGAAGGATAAAAGGTTAAGGGAAACTTTAACTCATTCATCAGTTCAGTACATGTATTCGTCGCCATTTGCTTTGATAAAATATTGTTGTGTAAGTACACAACAAAAAAACTTAATAAAAATAATGAGAGAAATATTTATGTAAACTATTCCTTTTTCCTTCTTAACATAAAGAAAAGGGGGTGTGAAAGTTCAACAATTAATTAACCCCCGGTTTTTATAATGGTTCAAAAACTAGAAAAAGGGTTAAATATAATTAAAACAACAGAAAAATCCAATTCAATGACATATTTATTACATACATAAGTACGGGTATAATTTTCTTTATTTTTGTGGTATATTTTTTTCCTGTTTTCATTCCTTCATGCTTTTGAACTTTGCACTTATGAAATTGTCCGATTCTGGAAGCAATCAACCTTTGACCCTCCCGCTTATAAGCATCATCATCATCATTGTCATCATCACATTAACATTATCATCAATACCAACATCATCATAGACCAAGGTCAAATTGCATACATTACACACATACGTACGTATGTACGAGTATCTACATATGTATGTATATGTTAAGGTAAAGAAAACCCAAACCATCATTTATATGACACACTCTATAAAGCAGAACACTTAAGGGTGTTTTTATCACTCACCGCTGATTCTGGTTTGATCCGTCCATGGAACCCTGTCCCATTTCTAACTCTCTCTCTCTATCTCTCTCTTAACTGTCCCATATTCAATCAAATCAAAACTCATATGCAAATGAGTTGCATTTCGGTTGGTTGCCTACTACACTACTTGATTTTCTTATTGTTATCACTAGGATGGGGTTGCTATGATGATGATAATGATGATGATGATGATGATGATGATGATGATGGTGATAGCATAGTATGTTAAAGTAGAGTAGTTGTGATGGGACAGTCAGGGGTTAAGAGAAAGGTTGTTCCGTTGTTTTCTAAATTATGCCTATTTGCCTGCTATATAGTATGTTAGAACTGCCCTTTAACCCTTAAACCCTTTAAATGCGTAATCTGCGTCAGCCACTTAAGACTAAACCCCAAATCTAAACTGAAACCCATGAGCTAAAAACCGAAAGGAAAAACCAGTTTTCATCACCCTTCCGTCCAGTTTTCTATTGTTACTATGTATTTTACAATACACATACTATATTATAGAATGCTATTCTATAAACAGGTCTGGTCTGCTAGGGTATGATGTGTTGTGCTAAGATGTGATATAGTGGGGTGTGATGTGGTATGTTGAAAATATTGTACATACATAGTATCCCATTTAAGCATGTGTATGGGGTGTGGAGTGTGGGGTGTGCGTGCGTGCGTGCGTGCATGTGGTTTAAAGAGGGTGTTACAAACAGGCTCACATACATCTTGTGAAAGGACGAATGAAATCATATGAATGAAGAATTTAGTATTTCAACACTACATACAAATAGTATCTTTCATGATGACATTGTTGATCATCAACAATTGGACGATGACGATGACGACGACGACGACGACATATCACTGAAATGGGTTCTCAATGTCTTTATCTGGCTTAAGTCGACTGTCGTCTCACAAATAGATAAACAAAATAGAATAGAATAGAATAGAGGGACATTTGAATAAGAGTGACAAATATGTGTATGAGTGGATGTGTGTGTGTGTGTGTGTGTGTGTGTGTGTGTGTGTATTAACATATCCATGTCTGAGACTTTCAAGTTCTAGCATGTAAGCATATGAGTGCGAATGTTGATTTCGTGTTTTTGGGTTGGAAAATCACAAAAAAAAAATTTACATATTATCGAAATCATACAACTACTCGTCAGTATTTATGTATGTGTGTATGTAAGTGGCATATGGGTATAATATGTAAAACGAATGTAAGGCGTATGTAAGTTGAATGTAAGGCGAATTTGAGTGAGTTTTAGTGGCAGTTTGGAGGGTATCTATGTGTGTGCAACAAGTTGTAAGGAAGTCAACAATAGTCACTTTAAGGAAATAGCAAATCAGGGCCACACTTAATGCCGGACGTCGACGTCAAGGACAAAGGACAATGATATCCAATATGGCCCAAGGACGAACAACAAATGACAATAAATATACACATGTGTGTGTCAGTTTGTATCTTTGGGTCGGTCGTCGCGTTAATATATTCATTGTGTGTGTTATAGGATACGATGACAACATGATGATGACAAGGGCAAGGGCGAGACAAGAACAGCAGCAACAATAACAGAAGTATGACAAAAAGAAAGGCAATGAAGATGGCAAAGGCGAAGATGAAATCAACCCAATGTTGATGTTTGTATTGTTGGTTAGTTGACTTGACATGGATTGGTTTGGCTTGGCTTGGCTTGGCTTGGCTTGGCTTGACTTGGCTTGGCTTAGCTTTACTTAGCTTGGCTTTAACTTGTTGTGTTGACTGTCGTAGCCGGAAGTAGTCAGAAAGCAATAAAAACTTAAGAACTCATACAGACACTTACAAACGTACATATGTATGCATGTACATATGTAGATAGATAGATAGATAGATAGATAGATAGATAGATAGATAGATAGATAGATAAATAGATACATACATATAGATATACATATAGTTAAGGCCACGTTCGTTGCTTGTCGTCATCTTAATAAAGTAGAAGGCAAAGACGAAGAAAAAATATATAGAATGGACGATAAGCAAGCATCAACGGAAGTTAAGTTTGAGTTAAAGTAAAGGAAGGCAAAGGACGTGTGTAGCATATCTATACAGACATATATAAGGATGATGATGGTGTGGTTGACATACATATACACACACACACGCAGCAAAAAAAAAAATATCTGTCAGATATACAGAATGAACGAACGACCGACCGACATATGCTTGCGCACAGGACATTTGTGTATCAGCAGCGTATGTGGAAAACATAAGTTGAATGTATTCTTGCTTTCTTTCTTCTTTTCTGCTGTCTGTGTGTCTGCATGTGACTGCTTGTGTATGAGTGTGTGTATGAAAGGAACAAGGATACTGTCATGGTATTGGAATTGGTGTTGGTGTGAGCCAATTGTTGTTGACTGGTGAAAGTTCAGATTGCCCTTTCTCTTGCTGGATGACTGAATAATGTTAGGGTGAGGGTATGAGTGTGGAGAAAAAAAAAACAGAAAGAACAGCAACAATGACGATGATGACGACAACAACCAGTAGAGACCCCAATGATGACGACCTTGGCCTTAAATGTGTTTCACATTTCTTTTTTTTTTTCTTTCTTTTTTTTTTTTTGCCTTTTGATTTTCTTCGTTATCTTCTTTATGGTGAAACTTTGAGTTGTTTTGGTCGTTTCTTCTTCTCTTTGTTAATATTTTTATCTAGCATGATGATTTTGGATGTGGATGTGTAAATGTGTGGATGTGTGGATGTGAATCTGAATTGTTATGGAAGTTTAAGTATCTGTTGCTTCATCAATATGTAACATGTGTGGGTGTTGATTTGATAAAAAAAAAAAATGTCTGAGCATTATTTAAGGCGGATTAATATTGTCCAATTGTTGCAGCAACAACAACAACAACAACAACAACAACAACAGCAACAGCAACTTAAAGTAATTGAAAATTGTTTAAATTCTAAATCATTAAAATATTGAAATGGAAAAGAGTAGTAACAACAGTAGCTGCCTAAGAGAATAGCTGAAGAACATCTTTATAATAATAAGCATTAATTTCTTTATTTCTTTAAATATTTATTCATTGTCAGACACACTCACACCCATTTATGGACACAAATAAATATATTTACATGACACAACAGACATGCAGACAGGCAGACAGGCAGACAGACAGACAAATACCGGAAGTCAAAAAACCAAAAATTTTTGCCAGACACCATCAAGACACCAAGAAGCAAGATAAGACAACAAGACAAGACAAAGCGACAGGACCAAAATCTGACTCTAGACTCCAGAACCCAGACCATCCACATCCACATCCACATCACCATCTCCTACTCTTACTAGAAGACAAGAACTCGACAAGACAAAACAAAACAAGACAAGACAAAGACAAAGACAAAGACAAAGACAAGACAAGACAAGACGAAAACAACCAGAAACCAGTTGAATAAAGCGGGAAAAGTAGGAAGGGTTAATGTTTGACCAACATTTTGTTGGGGGAAATTTTCCAAAGGTTTTTTTTTTTTTTTTTTTTTTTTTTTTTTTTTTTGGTTATTTTGTGTGGCATGAAGTTATTTCTTCAGAGTAACGTCCTTGGTGCTTGGTTTTGGCTATTTGTTTGCATTTGTTTTTGTGTATGTGCGTATGTGTGAGTGTGTGTTTATGTAAGTATTGAATGAGTTTCAATGTGTTGAAATAGAAATCATATAATAAATGCTGACGTGTTAAACGATGATGAGGAGGAACAGGAGACGAGAAGATGGTTTAGAGAAGTGAAAAAGGATATTGATAATGAGAGAGACAAATTGAGATTATGAAATGTGAATTTGAATGAAACAAAATGTTGCAAAAAAAAAAAAAAAAACAGTATTGTTTTTGTTTATGATGCTTTAAAGTAAAATTTTAGGCCATGTAAGAGAGTTTGTTGTAAGGATTCTTTTGCTATTTCTATGAACAATCACTGAAAGTCCATTTAGTATTAATTAATGTAATTTATAAGAAATAAACTCATGTTTATTATATCTCTGGTAGATTAATATCAAATCCATGTCTCAGCAATTTATTATGTATGAAAAATAAAAGAATACATTGGTTTCTAGCAAAAGTTTATACTTTGCGTATATAAAACAATCTGTAGAATCTGTTGTCAAAAATTAAATTTTAGCATCGGTGTTGAGCTCAACGAACCGCTTATGCTTTGGATCATTATTATCATGCTTTGATATCATCAAATTTCGTGACATCAAACAAAATCTATACTATCCTTACAACAATTAATTTGAACACCTAGAATTTTCTTTCAAATTCTATTTACAAACCATTTTAAATAGTTTTTGATATAAATAAACTAAATGGTATTTATATTTGTTGGAAAGCTTATGGAATCTAGTTTTTTTAAAAATATTTTACAAAATTTATTTTGTATGTATTTTATTTTAGATAAATTTTTTGGTGCAGCAACTACAAAATACATACATACATGAAACTAAAAGTGATCAATAACTGAACTCGTACAGCTTAGATTTTGTTCTAATGGAAAATAAAGACCGAAGGAATCATGAAAATTAATAATAATAGACATGCAGTACCAATATTAATCCTTGGGATGCAATATTTTAGGATCCATGAATCATAGAAAGTTGATTAATTTTGACAATTAATTTCTATCAATTTTTAGCTTTGAAAAAAAAAAAAAACACACACACACACACGAAAAGTTCTTGGAATTGTTGAGAAATAACATATATGAATATTATTATTATTATTTAGTTTTAGTTCGTTTTCCTATTAATAGATATTTTTATTCTATTTATCATTTAACCAATATTTTTTGTTGGCTGTTATTTATCCTCAAAGTCATCAATGCGTTTTTTTTTTTTTTTTTTTTTTTTTCTTCTTTTCTTCTGTAATCACATGACTTTCAGTGGTGAACTTCAGACATACAACTGTATACATTTTCTTCTTCACTTTGTAGCCCCGACCATTTGAAATTGTGTTTGCTGCCTTCCATCCATTTTCTATACACCGACACACATACTCAGAACGTTTTTATCGAGTTCATCGTTGTCACGGTCATGGCCATTTTCTTGTGTTGCTTTCGTCCTGACATTGGTTTCGTTGGTTTGGTTTGGTTGTTTGCGACACTTTTCACCGATGTGAATGCTTACACTTTGCCTCGTAAATTCATGCTAGCTTTTCCTTCCTTCTTTCGTTTTTTGCAGATTATTATTTTTTGTTCTTTTTTGCTTTTTTTTCTTTTATTTTTACGACCAAAGAAAGTGAAAGTTGCCTTTCTTTTGCTCATTGTTTTGTTTGGTGTCTTCAGTGCCGACATGTTTCTTCTTACATTGTATCTGCTAGCCACCTTTTTTCGTTCAAACTCTTTCTCTCTTTTGATGTCTGTCTGTCCCACTGTGTCCTTGCGTCTCTCTATATACATATCTATCTGTCTGACTGTTTGTCTGCCTGTCAGCTTGTCTGTTGTGGTTTTGTGTGCGTGTATTTACAGTCACACCTGTTGCTTGCTTTCAGTCTTTCTGTTCCGTTTTTAGACTTTCCCTCACGTACTTAAGCTCAGCACTTATACACCATGTGATACAGAAAATGTGACACAACGCAAAAAAAAACAAATGAGAAAAGAAAAAGGAAATGAAAAAAAAAAAAAAACAACAACATAAAACTGCAGTAAATGAATAAATAAATGAATATTTATTTAGATTTCAAAAAGCATCTTTAAAGAGATAATGTCAATACTATTTACTTATACAACAATGAGAATATGCAGCCCTCAGAAGTAGACTACATATATAAACACTTTCTTTAACAATTGAATGTTTGTGATCAAAATTAATAAAATATGGAAATAATAAATTTTCATTTAATGGCTAGGCAATATGAGTATCTAATTCTTTTGGTTATAAACAGTGTCAAACTCAATTTGCGTCATTTATTTTTTTATACCATATACAAAAATCCATTAGTGACATTGGAGTCATTTTTGACCACGAATTGAATTTCAACGAGCATATTTCGTCAACTATTAGTAAAGCTAAGAGTATTTTTGGATTTATTAAAAGATGATTCAAAAAAGTTAATAATTAAAAGGATTCTTTTCACTTCTCTTGTTTGTCCTAATAGTATTTTATGCATTAATCACTGCATTGAGTCAGTTCATAAGCAATGTTTTCTTTTACACTTTGTGGCTTAAATTGGAATCTTATTTTATATTTGCCATTAAACGCAAGTAGGCTTCTTCTTAACGACCTCCACTCATGAAGAAATTGCCGATTACCCTTACATAAACTTATTACCGGCATTGCTAATTCGCTTTGTCTTTTGACCCAATATAAATTCTGTATCCCTAGTCGTATCACTTGATATTTTTCAGTACCCAACTAACTTTGCCTTGGTTTTATTTGCCAATTGTAACAAATTGTCCTATGTCCTGAGATGTCATCATCTACCATCAACAATATAGTCTTACTTACATCCAGGCCAACTTTATGATCAACCAATCAATTGTCTCTGTCCTCACATTGACTGTGAGTGGAACCATTTGCAAATACTTGACTATTCCCCTGACGGGACAGAGACTGGAGTGCAATCCTTATAACATCGAAAAACTATGCACCCACTTTATTGCTAAAAAATATATTCATAACTTAATAAAAAAAAAAAAAAAATGTGTCTAAGGAAAGATGATATACGACAACCATTTAAAATACTCGTTGTATTTTTGTCTAAAGGCGTATGCATGTTGACACAAGGACTACAACTGCGATGCTGAATAAATAAGAATATTTCTTTTACAAATCGGAAATGGTTTGGCTGCACTTGTAAATCTAATATGTGTCTCCTGAGCTCATGTAGGCCTTGAAATGAACGCACCGCACTGAAATATATTTCCTTTTAAATTAAAGTATGGATTTCATCTTTATTTTTTCTCTAGCTCGTGTAATCATCTATGGCTATGTGTGCCTATTATAGACGTATATCATATACGTTAATCATTGTAATAGTTAGTTTTTGTAAATTTAGTGTTTTATGCAAATTTGAACTAAAACTAAATATCTAATGCATTTCGAAGTAGTTTGAATTGTGATTGTATTAAAAAAATAAATAAATAATCAGAAAAACGGGGTATCTTTAACTATGCCGAAAATGTATTACTCTTCACGCATCCCGTAGAAAACCTTTTTGTATTCGATCCAATAATCGTAGGATCTTGAAATTTACATGGTCGATGAATATGAGTCAGACACTTGCAGTGTCCAAATTTCAATTCGATAACAAAAAAAATTTTCTAATAAAAAGATGAATTTGAGTAGGGGGTTTGTATGAAAGCTATTCCTCCTAGTGATCTGATTCCGATAAATGTTTTGCGTATGATAAAAAGAAAGCTTCGTTTCAGCTCTCTAGCTGAAAAACTGAGGGACTAATTTTCATACATACAGACAGACGGGCAGATCATCGTGCTGATCATGATAATACAATATATACTTTATGCGGTCTACCATATCTCCTTCTGGCCATTACAAGCTTCATAACAAAATTAGAATACTATTCACTACGTGAAGATTATAACAATGATGTTAGACTCTTTATGAAAACTTCATCTAAATATTTATTATATGTTTCAAGAGATTGAATCGTTTTCAAAGTAATCCCAATTGATAGGAAATACCTATACGGGGCAGCTGTCTGCATAATGGATAAGGTCTCGCATAGAGGACTACTTGTGAGCTATATAGCTATATATGTAGACTATAGCGGAAAATGCCTCTTAAGTACTTGTGGTCTGAGTACCTATAGACCTGCTCACAGCGGAGTCAGCTGATACCTATGCATGGAGATCGCGGCCCCCGGAGGATACAAGAGCACAGCAAATCCGAAAGATCGTTGGAAAAAGTCTTTAAAATGCCGTTGGACATATAGCCCAATTACCAGCTTAGCCGGATGGATTGGGAGGAGATGAATTTTTAACTTACTCAATTACTGAGCGGTCACGGGTGCTTCCAGCAATACCTGTGCAGATTCCACCACGACAAAGCTTCATGGTGCAGATATTGTGGACCCCCGTGCGACGAAGACCCCGAACATGTGCTATGCGAATGCCGAAGATTCGAAAGAGAGCGACAGGAGCTGAGGGATGCTCTTGGAGAGTAGGTATCGGTGGCGAACATAGTGGGTCATATGCTGGATGGCCATTACAAATGCAATGTTGAAGCCTGGAGAGATACCGTCGAAAAAAAGATGTCGGTTAGTATTTGTAGTACCGGCTTTATGAAGCTTTGCTTAATTAGTAGTCTCGTAAGGTCCTGGTACTCCTTATTTTTTTTATACTCCCTTTCTCTGTTCCTATTGTGTTTTCTTTTCATTCTCTTACATACTTTTACGGGGTTTTTATATCACCTATACTTTTGTCTTACTGTATATGTTTGATAATCTAACCAATAAAAAAAAAAAAAAACCAAAGAAAAATCTATACAATTATCAGTGATACTATTCAGTGATATTAATATACACAAATATATCAGTGATATTAGTTCATAAAACTATAAATGGTTTTTTTTTTTTGGCAATTTCGTTATTTGTTTTGCAATCTATAGTTATTAAAAAACTTTGTTGAAATCGCAATGAACCAAAATAAGAATAAAATCGACACAAAAAAAAAAAAAAAAAAAAATTATATATTGAGATTCATCGATATAAGTAGTTGGGCTTTCATCAGGTTTATAATGATTTTAGATTTTGACTCTCATGCAATAGCATATAGGTATACCAAAAAGCATTTCGAAATATTCAAAAATAAAAAAATAAAAAACAAACAAAACAATGAATTACTTACATTGAAGGACTTGCACCCGTTTTTCTACATTAAATACAATGCCGTCGCTCGCCGTTAATGCTGCTGCAGCTGCTGCTACTGATGATGGCAATGTGATAATGTTGATGACGAGATGTCGAAACTGACGATATTTGTGTTTGTTGTTGATAAGTTTTGGATTTATGTAAAAACTGGAAGAAAAAACCAATGAAATAATATGAAATATGATATGTTGGTTGCTTTGGTTGCTTTGATTATATATCGGTTGCTTCATTGGTTGGTAGGTTGGTCTATCTATCTGTCTATCTGTCTATCTGTCTATCTGTCTGTCTGTCTATCTTCCAATGCATAACAATGCATTTTCAAATAAAAGAAAATATATATGTTTGAAAATAAAGTTGGCATTTATATTTTATTCATATGTGCTTCAATAGTTTCAACTCAAACATATCAATTCACTCACACATTTGAACTACAATAGTAAAATATTATTCAAAAGCAATTCTGATGCTTGCCCTTTTCCTTTACCCTTTACCTGAATATTGAATATACAAAAAATGATTACATGTATTGTTGTTGCATTAATAGTATGTGTGTGTGAAGGGAAGATCTTTGGTAGGGAAAAAGCACTTTTGCAATGTATGAACAGATACAAATATTTATATATTAATACAAATATTCTATGAGAACGCGAGAAAATACTCATAAGTATGTTAAAAAATAAAAATCAAATAAAGTAAGTATACGTAGTAAAAAGCATATAAATAGAGAAACTAAAATAAAAAATAATAGTAAACGAATGCAAGATAATCACATTAGCAACAGCATTGCAATATTGCATTGGAAAATTTGCATAGATAAAATATACTCACACTTATGATGAATTAAGGGAAAAAATAAATATAAATAATTAAATAAAAACAAAACACAAAATAAAATGGCATCCTCCATAAGTGTAAATACGTACGTATAGAATATACTTATATTATTACAGAAAGAATAATTTCAGTTTCAACCAAAATTGTATACCTTATTATACATCTTACTCATTAGATTTAATACCAGAAAAAAACTGTGCTAACGTTCCTGCCATTGACATATCAAAGACTGATCAACTGAAAACCCTTACGAAAGAATTTCTTCTAGTCATGAATTCAACATTGGGATAAGTATCTTGCTAATGAAAAAGACAATATTTCCAAAGCGATAAATATCACTTGGCTACAATTAATTAACCTCTATTTCATAGTAGTTGTTTTATTCAGCGTTGCCCGGCTTTTACGGGACTCAGAAAAAATATTGCAATGAAATCTAAACAGCTCAACAATAACAAGCAGCAAAGCATAAACAATGAAACACATTTTCTGTCTCTTGCTCCCCATTTTCAGTTCTCAGTGAAGTGATTAATATGTTTTGATTCTGTAGATTGATTTTGATAAAATAAACACTAGATGTTACTCACAATAAAGCTTCTTATCTTTAAGTAATTCGATTTTGAATCCAATGATTGCATTTCACCAGATGCGGCCACAAACGAACAAACAAATGGACAAAAATTCAAATTCTAACTTTTAACAATTAAATGAAATTTCTTTTTCATATTAATCAGCATATGATAGCTTGATCGTTTGACCGTTTGATAATAAGGGAAAAATGTCTCTCTTTTGTTATACGAGTAATTCAAGTCAATCTGATAACATAAAATGACTTAATTTTACTTGACTTACTCAATAAGTCTTAACAAAAAAGCCACATAACAAATAAAAGCTGGAAAAAAATGAATACAAATTATTAAATTAACGCATGCCATCATAATGATCAGTGGCAGCCTTTGGGGCTTACAGGGGTCTCGCGTAACAATCCAATTAGAAAAATATTAGATACTAGTATTTATTTGAATATCGCGCTTTTCGCCACATTATAAAACTCACGTCACATCACATTACACCATTCGCGCACTCTTGCTCATACAATTATTGGCAAGTAACATGAAGGCTTAAATGGTTGACTAAATAATAAAGAATAAATATTATAATTATTCTATTATTCTTGATTGCACCCAAGATGCTTCTCGTGTTGAAGAGCTTTCAATTATTATCAGATTTATTGATACAAATACCGAACATTTCATTGACTTTTTAACCGTTGATAAAACTGTTGCTGTCAGTTTGACTAATTACATCCTTACACTTTTGGGAATACCATTGCAAGGCTGCAAAGGACAAAGTTTATGACAATATGCTATATGCTAATATGGATGAAACAAAAAGTGATGTTCAGAAAGGAATAACTAAAATTAATATACTTGTTAATTTTTTGCCCGGTGGAAGTCACAACTGGAATCTGATTTTAGGAGACAAAGTATCGTGTTGTGTTCAAGCATCTTGATTTTGTATTGATTTGTTACGAAGACTGTACACGCTGTTTGCCGACTCGAGTCAGAGGTGGATTATTTTAAAATCACTTTCTAAACTAGATGTGAATATAGGAAAGAATCTTTACGATTCGTCAAATATCAACTATGCAATATATGCGATGCTTTGAAGGACTTAGCAGAAATGCAAGAGATTGTCAATTGGTAAGTGAATGTCATTCTTACGAATGTGTAATTTCTCTCGTCATATGGCAAAGCGAATCATTGCACCTAGATGCAGATATACAACCACACACATTCACTTAATGGCTTGATAATTATCGTGAAAATGGTTTTCGATTATCCTTGGCAACAGCGAGAGAAAGGCCTGATGAAAATTATATTGAGAGAAAGTTGTAGAAATTTGATTATAAAGAGGTAGACGAAACTTCAGCTTTATGTGCGGAAAATAGTTTCAAAATAAACTATTTTTATGTCATTGTCGGCGCAAGTTGCAAACCTAGGTTTGAGGCACTTAAGCATCATGAGAGCATATTTCGTTTCACGTGACTGACTGTGAACTTTAAAGCAATGCAGTAACTTGCAATTATCTCTAATGGTATGAGACACATCTGCTATGGATGAACATGTATTGTATAAAGAACAGAATATGTATATCTGAGTCTATAAAGGAAATGATGATATCATTTCGGTGCTGAAATCTATCAAAGAAAAAACTTAACAGAAGTGTACCTTATTAGTAAAGTAGTTCTGAGAATTATAGCCACGAGTCCTGTAACAGTTGCAGTTGCGGCTGCAGATTTTTTTATGATAAAAATTAGTAAAACATATCTGCGTAATACTATGATACAAAATTGACTTTCAACTCTTGATCTTACATATTTGAATTGGAAATGATGCAGCTCATTCATTAAACTTTTATAATATAATTAATGATTTTAGTCTTAGGAAAAGTCACAAACATCATTTCTGAATCCCTGATTATTTTAAGACATTAATGCATCTTAATCTGCATGGTTAATTTCCATTCAACAATTTTCAAACTCTAAATTTATTTATTAATAACTTGGCATTTATTGGCAAGTATCATTATTAAAACTAGTTTGACAAAAACATGGGCCTTGCAAAGATCTAAGGCCGCCCCTGATAATGATGATGACGATGATAAAATTATTTATATTTATTATTTATTCTTTAGAAAATAATTTGACAGTTCTTTCTTTTTTTTTTTTTGTTTTTTTGTTTTGCTAAAAATTATAAATAAAGAAATAACAAATAAATTCTGAGAAAACAATAAAAGAGGAAAATGAAACATTAAAAGCTCTGGATCAAAAAAAAAAACAAAAAAAAAAAAAAAAGATTAATAAATTATAATAATATATGTGAAGGATGGGAAATGGCGATGAGAAACTAAAAAAAAAAAAACAGAAATTCATCCTCATAAAAAAAAGCGAGAATTCAAAAAAAAAAAAAAAAAGAAATACATACGAGAATAGAAGAGAGTTATTTATTAATGTATGTATGAGTATGTGAGTGTGTGTGTGTGCGTGTGTGTGTGTGTTTGTGTGTGTGTGTGTATAACAGTGATGATGATAGTAATAAGTTTTAACCATTTACAAAAATAAAAATTTCTATATAAAACTAGTGCAAGATAAAATTAAATGAGATTTTCGCTCAACTTCTATGTATATATTTTTTATTATGTGTTCTTTATTTGTTTATTTATTTTTTTCTTTTGCCATTTCTGTACAATTTTTATTTCATTACATATTATTTTATTATTTTATTTTCCCTTATAAAGTACTAGGCTACTACTATGTAGGTTGGTTGCGTTGCGTTGGTATGGGTTGATCAATGGCTCATTTTGCCATGTTTATCTAACTTTTGTGAAGAACAGCAACAGCAACAGAAACAGTAACAGCAAAAGCAACAGCAAAAATGAGAAGATGAAGGATAGGAAAAAATTATAACAGTGAAATGACTATGAACAAACAATGCAATGGATGGAATGTTTAGTGGAAGATGTGGAAAAAAATGTACGAATAAATTTTATTAACGCGCATATTACGTATACGACAAGTTGATTGCAGGCAAACATTTCACTGAGAATGTTGAGAATATGAAAACTGTTGTTATTACTCCTCCTCCTTCTCACCTTTCACCACCATATGCATCATACAATCTGATGACTAACAAAACGGTCTGTCTGTCTGTCTGTCTGTCTCTCTGTCTGTCTGTCAGTCAACCTGTCTTTCTATGTATGTATATGTATGTTGTATGTGCTTCTGTTTATATTCGTATTTGTCTGTTTGTCTGGTCATGCATCTGTTTGTTTGCCTTTCTGGACTGAATACCATATAAATACATATGTACATATGTATATAAATATGCCTCTAACTGTGCATGACTGTAGTAGGCCCTGATAAACAAAGTCTCTCTAATATGAGATGCATTCATTTTGTTACACCAACTGACGCGTTTAATTATATTTTTCTTTTCTCTTCGTTAAAATAATATGTTGTTATTTAAAAAAAAAAAAAAAAAAATGAAAAGAAAAACTGCAAACTATAAAGCCAAACGATCTATACAATTTTAATACGAGCATAACTACAATATTTTAAATACAATGGAAACTCCATTTAACTTCAACTCTCAATAATTTCGCAAGATTCGCAGTCCCTCAAGTGACATCATATGGTATTTCCATTCCAGTTATTATTTTCCACAAATTTCATATATTCAATATAAAAAATTCTATTTTATTCAATTACTGATGACATAAGAGTATTTTTGTTTCTTGAAATTGGAAACTTTGCCATGCATAAAATTCAATTTTCTAAGCGTTTGATTTATTCTTTGCAAAAATTTTAAGAGGCTTATTGGCAAATTAATATTCGATTCTACTTATAAAAATACATATATTTATTAAGGTATATTGAATTTTTTTATACACAATAAACATCAAATATCAACTTGTAATAAAAGATCAGATCACAAGAATGCAAGTGATTGAATTGTAGCAATTATAGTTTTGATCTCCCTGGTCTTTTGGTCAGCCAATTTGTTTACTATAAAGAAAGTTTTGCAGAGACCGAAACAAATGTTAGTCAGTGGTGGTGGAAGTCCAAGCTATCCGGGGTATGCATCAAAACTTCCCAAAAACTCTGCATCAATTTGTTCCGGGTCATCAAAGATGTGTGTGGCCTAGCATTGTCATGATGAAAGACAAATCCCTTTCTGTTGGGCAATTCTGGTCGCTCTTTCTTGATTGCTTCATTCAAATGGTCGAGTTGTGCGCACAGTAGTGGATCGAATTGACCATTTCGTCATTTTCCAGCAGCTCATAATAGACAATTCCCTTCCAATCCCACCAAATACTCAACATTACTTTATTTGCCGTCAATCCATGCTTTGAATTTGTTGTTTGCGCATAATGATTCACTTCAAAAAAGGTTCCATTTCTTTACGTTTTATTACCGTTTCACTGATGGTTATTCGGTCAGGAAAATTTCTTTGCGTTAATTCATGTGGCTTAGGTGCCATCGAGCTTATTTGAGTAGCCTGTTTTTTTTTTTTTTAGATGATTTCAAACTGTCATATAGTTGATATTTATTCCTTTCACTATTTCCTGACAGCTTCTGTGCCGATCTGGCTCCATCAGTTGCAAAATTTCATCGAATTTTCCAGTGACAGGCTGATCAATGCGAGATGCAAATTTTACATCGAAATTTCCGGAATAGAATCGAGCAAAACACTCACACACATTTTTCGGTATATTTTTGCAACGTTTTTCCCTTTTTTATAGAAAAAATGCATCACATAGTGAATATTTCGAGCAAATTTAAATCAGTACAACTTTTAACACTAGCAACGAATTACACAACTGTCTGTACATAATATGTAGCCTGAAATATCACCTTTCAAACAAGTTCGTTTGACACAATCAGATTAATATTGCCAGATATATGGACACCAACACCATCTAGTGACATAAGACTTTTTATATGATCCAATATAATACTATAGAAGGGAAAGGCTCAAGCAAACTAAAAGTTAATGAAATAATTTGACTGACTGAGTGATTGACTGAATGATTGACTAACTGACTGAATGATTGACTAACTGTCTGAGTGATTAACACCAAATATTTTATTTGAATAAAGAAATTTCTTAAATCACTTAGAAAGAAAAAAAGAAACAACAATTTGACAAAAAGTTTCTTACTGACAAATGAGATAACAAAAGTATGAACAAAAATTAAATTCAAATAACCGATAAGTGAAATAACCTTGAACTAAGAATCCAAGCATCCAAGAATCCATCTAAAAATGCTTTACAGACTTTTATCTAAGTGAACACAAGGTTAACAAGATTCGATAACCCTAATGAAGAATTGACCTTAATTTCCTTTCTCTCTGGAATAGGCTTTGCTTTCATATTAATTGATAAGGAAAAGATTTAATCAATGAAGATTTTCTAACTAGAAAAAGATAATAAAATTTATAAATTTTCTTTGGTTTACTTTGCTACATTGAGGTCAAAAAAGATTAAAGAAAAATGTCCATTGTCACTGAATTACTGATGCTTAACAGATTTAAGAACTACAATTTCTTAATTAATGAACATTAAAGAATTTCTTAACTGATATTACAAGTAAATGTATTAAGTTTCCATGAAGATTCCAAACTAATTATTTATTAATTGATACAAAAGTAAATTTCATAGAAGAGAAGAAGATATTGAGATTGATCTTCAGTTTGAGAATGGAATAATACAATTATTATTAATTAATAATAACTAAAATTGTAACTATGCAGAAACTGTACATAACAATATAACCACACAATTAAAAAAAAAAAAAAAAAAAAATTAAAGGAGAGAAATGAAAAAGTAAATATAAAAAAACAAACACAAAAACAAGAAAAAAAAAAAATGGGAAAAGAGGAAAAGGAGCAACATCAGCTTAACTAAGAATGCGCAGAGCAAATGTCTCGACTATCATCTTTAGCCACACATTGATACACACTCACTTCACTATATAGAGAAACAAACAAACAAAAAACAGACAAACATAACTCAACATTAATGCAAAATACTGCCGAGCGCGCGCTTTATCGATTTGAATATTACGACGGCATTGACGATGACGACAAAGACTATGATGATGTTGAGTACTCAAGATACTCAGTTCGAGATACTCAATACGAACAACCAAAAACAAAAAAACAAAAAACAAGAAAAAAACGAATAAAAAGATAAAAAGAAATCATAATATGTATGAATATTTTTATGAGTTCGTTGAAAACTTTGTATTACAGTTTATTTAATGCAAAGACACAAGTCAGTAGCAAAAGCAAAGCAAAAGCAACAACACCAAAAAAAAAAAAAAAAAAAAAAAAAAAAAAACCTACCCAACAAAAACCCCAAAAAACAAAAAAACAAAAAAAAAACTTTGGTTAAAAAACGCTTTGATACACCCCACTCCAAAAGCCCACC
>JBANCV010000170.1:0-33020 GCA_037040105.1 Amiota albilabris | reverse complement strand
TTTGGGGGTAGGTTTGGTGGAAGAAAAAAAAAAAAGGAAGGAAAAAAAAAAAAAAAAAAAAAAAAACACAAAAAAAAAAAAAAAAAAAAAAAAAAAAAAACTATACATATAAGAAATCATAGAAGCAAAAAGAATGAAATGAAAATTTAGTTGGAGAAGGTTGTTGAGGCATGCAGCAGTAGATACATACATAGATGCCTCCACACACCACATCTAGTACAACAACACTAAAATCATTTTGGCAATCGTTATATTACTTTCGTTTACTTTTCTTTACTTGACTTCTTTGTCGGCTCTTCTCTTCTCTTCTCTTTACAAAACAAAGTCATGCTTTTTTCTGTTTCTGTTTCTGTTTCTGTTTCTGTTTCTGTTTCATTTTTATTTTCAGTTTCTTTTTTGTTTTTTGTATTTGAAAATTTTTATGTAGAAAAAAATTTTGTCTAAACACAAGTACTTTGTGGAATCCAACAACCACCCATCCACCACGCATCCCTTACCCACGCTTCTACTGATTCATTTGTTCACTTCGCTCAGTCATTCATTCAATCAACACCCCATTTCACTATAACAAAAAACAACTTTGATGATGACGATAACAAGAACAAGAACTGGGAAGATGTCTACTTACTACTTACTTACTATGTCGTATTGTAGTAATATAAAGGGGATGGTGATATGATCTGTACCCAAGCTCCCAATAGCTCCCCTAGCTTTGAAGATTGTGGCTGGGGGTTTTGCTCAAGAGTAAAAGGAGAAAAAGAAAGGAGAGCAAACACTATTCTAACGTTCGCGTATCGCGTACTAAAAAATATTTTTCCTTATTTAATTTTTTGTTTGTTCTTTTTCCTTTTTTCCATTTACAATTTTTCCTTTTTTTTTTTTTTTTTTTTTTTTTGAGATAGGAAAATTTTTTCTTATACCAAATTGTTGCAAAAGAAGCTCAAAGTTTTTACTCTTTGGTTAGGATGGTTCTTTGCTAGGTTGATGGTTGATATGGTGGTATGATGGCATGGTGGCATGGGGTGCGGCGGTTATGGGGTTTAGGACTAATGCGTGGGATTCTGTAGTTGTTTATATTGAAGAAGAAGGTGATGCCATTGGAGGAGGAGGATGAGTGAGTATTATAATGAAAGCACATGCGAGCAAACGATGAAGAAAACGCAACGCGCAATGAAAACAAAAAGTGAACAAATGAACGAACGAACGAACGAACAAAAGAGCGAAGGACGAAAGAAGCATAACATTGAAAAGAAGAAAAAATATTGTGTGTATGTATGTATATACAATAAAGTGTACATATGGATATACAATGTAAAGTATACGAGTAGTGTATCTATCTGTATATATAGTATTTTTAAAGCAAAAGAAGTAGGATGGCGGATGGCGGATGATGAGGATGATGAAAAAGTATTTGAAACTAAACTGTAAAATAGAAAGAAGCAAAGCAGTTCATGGGCAAATGAGGAGTTAACAAAGATGTTAGGAGAGCTTGCTATTTCTATTCCCCTTTCTTTGTTTCTCATCTTATTTCGTTTATTTTTATTTTTTTTTTTTTGAACTTTTCGGGAATTCAATATAGATTTAGATACATGTGAATATGGGTGTATGTGTATCTATAACTCATACATCTACAGAATATACACTCCCTTGGCAAAAGTACAAGATGCCCCACTCTAAGGCTCTTTATCAAAGCTCAGCTCTTCTCTTCTCTTTCTACTTTCTAGATTTCGATGCTGCTGCTGATGCTGCTCATAAAATAAAGAAAGTTGTAACTATGAAAATTTTATAAATTCCACAGATTTTCGTCTTGAGTTCTACAAAAATAATGATGCTGGTACTGGTACTGGTCCTGATGATGATGATACTGATGATGATGATGATGAATGATGTTGTTCGTTAAGTTGTTAGCATCATGGTTTTTGAAGGTGGAATGCCTTGCTCCTGTAGGTAGTCAGTCATTAGTTGTCTATGATGATGGTATGGTAGATTGGTAGATTGGTAGTTTGCAATTGGTCGCTTAAGAGCTTTTTAGATACATTTGAAACTCTTGGTACTTACTGTTGTACATAGAACAACAACATTGACAAGTAATGCTAGCCAAACCTACCCCACACTATTCGTGAAGTAATGCGAGTAAAGTGAAGTGCAACAAAATCAAGAAAAAACCAAAGCAGCAAACAAGAGGCAACTAGTATAGACAAGTTTAGACTTTTGAATATTATAAAGAAATATTGAGTAAAATACACATAAAGCAGAATAATGTGGAATGGTGAAAGCTAAAATTCAAGAGGCGCTTCATTTTGTTAACGCGTGATAAGATACTTTTGGCTGGATGGTTGGCAACGTTTGATGTTTGAGCCGCAATATTTAAGAATTCGCCATGAGGGATAGAAACACAATTCTGCCTGTCTGCCACCCATTCAACTCTACTACTACTACTAGTTCTCTGAACAATGTATATACATATATATATATAAATATTTAATACACATAAATCAAACTCTAAACTTTGTCATCGAATAAGCTCAAATTAGATTAGGACAATTTTAAAGTCAAAGAATAAACTGTATAGAAAATTGCATTGCTATGCATACATTATGGGACTTCTAACAAGTTTTCTTTTTTTTTTTTTTTGGTTCTTCATTTATATTTCATTAATATAGAATATCGAAGAGAATGACTAACGATTTTCAAAGAATTCTTAAGAAGGCTTAATGCATTTCACCCATCGTCTTGAGTTATAGTGGAAACTTTTTCGTTTACAGGATTTCTTAGTTTGTTTTTCTGGGTCATTGCAATTTTTTGCATAAACAGATTACAATTAAAGATCTTCCGAAATACCATGGTGCCTAAGCAATGAATGTAAGTATAATGCATAGGTATACGTACTTTTGTTTTGATATTGTTGGCTGGAATATTTGTTTGTAGATTAGTAATTTGTTTTGTGTGAATAGCACTTATCTGAAAATAGTATGATAAAAATGAACTTTAAAGTTTATTATTATTCATACAATGTCCATAAAATGATTTGATGATCATGTTGCAGTCCTTTTAATTTTTGTTGTAATTAATATCAATAAATATTTAGTTGTTTATTATGTTTATTATTGTTCCCTTCGTTTAACTTTCAACTTTTTTATTCTCAGCCACGCTTTGTTCCGCTTTATCTTTCAACAGCTGATACAGCTACTCTTCTTCTTACATTGCCATTCACCCGCTGCATAGGCTGACCAGCCTTCACTCACTAGGCTTTTTTTATCATTATATTTTCATAGTATACAGGCTTGTTGGCTCGAAGGTTAGTGCGTCCAGTTTATATCCTAGAGTCGCCAGTTCAATTCCCGTTACAATTCTGCACTTTTCTAACACATTTTCCCTATTCTTTGTAACTCTTTAACTGAGCTGAAGGCCTCTTTTGCTATTGCTAATAAATGTAATAATGTTTTAATTTATAATAATAGTATACAATTATTATTTCATATCTTTTGTAAATTATTATTATTAATTAAATTTTTTATTGCTTATATTTATTATTTTTTTTTGTTTATTTTCTTTGCTATTTTGTCAATTGTTAATTTCTAAATTATAATTGCTTGTATTTCTGATACATGAAGACTTAACAGTTTCTGTTAATATGGAGAAAATATTTAGTTCATTTATAAGAATCCGTGTCGCAATGGTAGTGCGTCTGACTTCAAGTCAGAAGGTTGAGTGCTCAAATCGCATCGTGGTCACTAAGGCGAAGATGAAGTATTTTATATATTGTGTGTGTACATAAATTTTATTTTTTCTATTATCATTATTATTGTTATAATGATAAAGTTTTAAACACTCTTAACTGTATCTTCTTGTCTTTATTAGTTTGCATTGTATAGAACAGTGGAATTGGATTTCTAACAAAATATAAGTAGTAGCAACCTGCTAGTTAAGTCTTGAGATATGCCAACATCAATGTTGATATGTCAAATCTGACATTGGTATTGTAAAGCTTGTCATTTTTAATGATAAATGTACTCAGAACGTTTTGTCATACGAGTGCTGTTTGTATTATTTACAGTGACTTGAAAAATTCGTTTCGGCTAAAAAATGGAATTAAATCGTGAACATTTTCGTGTAATGATTTTTTATAATTTTCGACGTGGATTAACTCAACAAGAGTGTACCGATAAACTCGCTTCGACTTTTCCTGATGAAGCACCCACCAAGTGGCACCGTGTTTCGCTGGTTTTCTGAATTCAATCGTGGTCGTATTTTTCTCTAGAACGAATTTCGTGAAGGTGGTCCAAAATCGGTTGTTGTGCCACAAAACATTGATGCAGCGCATGAACTGATAATGCAAGATCGTCATGTGACACATTGTGAGATTGAGGCATACTGATCGATTGATGCAAAGATATGTTGAAAAAATTCAATTGCAGTGCTTCAAAGGACGTCTATAAGATCTTGACAGGTGATGAATCTTGGATCTATGTATATGAGCCTGAAACCAAACAGTAGTCAACAGTATGGGTCTTTCAAGATGAGTCAAATCCAACAAAAGCTCTTCGCGCACGAAGCACTTTGAAGCAAATGATCGTCTGTTTTTTTTTGGAATAACCGGACATGCCGCCACCGTGCCATTAGAGAAACGTAGAACGGTTAATTCTGGATGATATGTCACCATTTGTTTGCCAGAAATGTTTGAAGGAACAAGAAAAATTAACCGCAGAAGACGAATTATTCTCCACCACAACAATGCGAGCTCTCACACATCGGCTCAAACAAGTGACTTTTTAAACACTCAAAACGTAGAATTGATGGGTCATCCGCCCTATAGTCCAGATTTGGCACCCAATGAATTCTTTTTATTCTCGCACACCAAAAATAAATTGCCAGGTCAACGTTTTTCGACATGTTTTGGAGATACCTCATTCCGAGGGGAAAAAGTGCTTCGAAAATGGATTCAATCGCATGCAAAGGTGTATTGATCTTCAAGGAGAATATTTTGAAAAACAATAAAGTCATTTTCGATGATACATATTTGTTATTGTATGTCTGTCTCAAGACTTAACTAGCAACCCTCGTACTTATGTACTATATCAGCATTGTATGTCATTGTGTCTATCTGTCTTTATGTCAATCTATTCTTACGCATATACGAAACAATTTAAAGTAAATAAATTGTAATTCTTAATAAAATATTAGGTATTATAAATAGAAAGTGGTATTAAGGAGTAGATCTACCTATTCTAATTCAAATCAATTCAATTCATAATCCATAAAACATAAAACAAGTTAACTACAAAACTAGAAATTATTGTAAGTAAAGCGTGTATCTAAAGTAGATTTGATTTGAATTGAATTGAATTGAATTGAATTGAAATGAATTCGAGTAGTGAGTGAGTGAGTGAGTGAGTGAGTGAGTGATTGAGTGAGTAACTACACTAAAAATATTGTTGTTCTAGCAGAGGAGAACCATAAGAGTTAAGAGTAAGGAAAAATATAAAGTAGAACAGAACAGAATTGAATGGAACAAAACAGCAAATAGAATATTCCTTCAATATACGTGAATGAATGAACATTTCAAATCGATCGATATTTTTTAATGTATTTTTCTTGTGCTCCTTTTCCTTCTCCTGCTCCTGTTGCCGCTGCTATTGGTACTTTCTACTAAAACCTTCTTCTATGCTCATTCCATTCCATTCATCTTATACTATTTTGCAACTGCCATTTCCAATTTCACTTCCACAGTCACTTTTTCCATTGCTTGACTTGCCTTCAGTTTTCCCCCATTCCTCCTTCTTTTTTATGATTCTTTCTTTTTGTATTTTTTTTTTTCTATATATTTTTTTTTATTTTTTTTATTTATTTAATATTTACCCAATTCATCAAAAAATAAGTAATTATAAACTTTTCAGTTTTTCTTTCTTTCATTCTTTCTATTCGTTTTATCGTTCCTTCGTTCGCTTGTTCACTTGTTTGCGCTCCTTCGCTCACTTGCTCGATTTCTTTCCTTTTATTTATTATTATTTTATTTTATTCCATTTTTTTATTTATTGTTGTTGTTGCCTTTCATTTCTTTCTTCTTCTTTTTGGCAGGCGTACATCGTGTGTTCTTCTTTGTGTTGTTGTAAGCTGCTTTTTTTTCACCTTCTTCTTTACAAAGCCAAAGATGTTGATGTCGAGACGAGAAGACAACTATGGCAAAGAAACAGACATAGGCATGGGTACATGCACGGGCACGGTTACGGTAATGGTGCGGGGTCTTGAACACAAAAAAAAAAAAAAAAAAAAGATTGAAGATGAAAATGAAGAAGAAAAATTGGAAACAACCCCGAAATAATAATAAAAAAAAAAAAAAAAATCAGAAAGAAAGGAAACTGAAAGAAAAGTTTTTGTTGTATAAGCGAAAAACTAAGCTTCTATTCAAATTCAACGGCATCGAGAGTTTCATTGTTGCTGCTGCTCGGCGGCTGCTGCTGCTGGGTTTTTCTATATTTTCCTTTATTTTTTCGTTGTTGTTGTTGTTGTTGTTGTTGTTAACCTAAAGTTTTCGATTACAAAACAGAAAGACGACGACGACATTGGTGGCTCACTAACACCCACACCCCCTTTATACCACACACAAACACATACAAACACTCGCATAGATAAACACAGAAGATACTAAGATACTTTAAAGGAAGAGACTGATGAGAAGGGGGAGAAGAAAGTAGTAGTAGTAGTAGTAGTAGTAATAGTAGTGGCTGTAGAAACGCTCACTTGGTCGCTTATGCTGATGAACGAGCGCCTTTTGAAGCGAGTAAGGACCACGCAAGCAAGTAAAGGAACAAGCAAACGAAGCCAGCGAACGAACAAGCGAACTACTAACGAAAGGACGAACAAACGAACAAACGAAGAAGCGAACAAAAAAGCGAACCGGCGAGCGATTGAGTAAGCGAGTAGCATAAGTAAGAAGCATATAAAAATTTTGCGATTATGAATTTGAATAAAAAGCAATACAAAAGT
Source organism: Amiota albilabris (assembly GCA_037040105.1). Taxonomy (NCBI): domain Eukaryota; kingdom Metazoa; phylum Arthropoda; class Insecta; order Diptera; family Drosophilidae; genus Amiota; species Amiota albilabris. Next base: position 26,033 of record JBANCV010000170.1, on the reverse strand, counting down.
GAAGAAGAATAAAAAATGGAAGGAGGTGGAGGAGGTGGAGGAGGTGTAGAAAATGAGTGAATTGAAGTGAAGTGAAAGCATTAGAGGTGTGGTGTGATGCACTGCTGTGAGGCAGGCATGCTTTATTCAGCTAAGCTTAGCTATGCCAAGGAAAGAAAAGAACGAATTGGTTTTAGATGGAATGGGATCCATGAGCTCTTAGTATTTGTATCTATGTGTGTATCTGTGTAATGATGATGTAGCGAAGTAGCACCCTAACAGTTTTACAACTTAGTATTAGTAGTAGTAGTAGTAGAAGTAGTAGTATGGTAAAGGCATCAAAAGATGGCTAAAACTTTACTTTTAAAAGCGGTTCGAGGGCGTTTGGTGAAATAAGAAATGAAATGAAAAAAATTATTTTATATAGTAATAAGTATTCTATACGATATCTGCAGATATATAGTATTTATATACATATAGAATTATATTGTGCTTTTTTCTATTTACTTTAAGATTGTTGTTATTATTGCCTCTGGGTGGATTAGAAATAAAAGAAGAAAAATATACATTCATATTACAATATTTATAATTCTTAGTTCCACCGAAGATTTTATACCTTTCACTAGATACTTAATATCATATGTTAACAAACCAAAAATTATAGGTAATACCAGCTGTCCCGGTTTGTCTTGCTACTCCTTCACTCCAAAAAATGATAACACATGATAAGAAAACTATATTTAACAAAAGCGTCAGCTAAATCATCCAAAGCGTGTTACTTCAATTAACTTAACTTTTTGTTTTGTTAACTGATTCGAATAAATTAAACGCTATGTGCTACAGGAAGCTTACCACAATAAACCAGTTAAAACCATATTGAAATCAATTGAGCCGCTTCTGAGACTAGCATGCACAGAGAGAAAAGCGTTTCCAATTATATATGTACATATAAATTATGAATATGTCTTTAATAAAATAATAGTAATAGTAATGTATTGTTATTTAAAATCAAGTCATCTAGATTTAGTTTTCTTCGTCGCTTAAGAAAATCTCTATACAATTTGAACGTCTCTATTTGAAGAATACAATTACAATGAAATCTCATATTTAAAGTTCCCAGTTTAGCCCCGGGTTTCGGCACCATGTAACATAAACTATAGACCTGTTAGTTTTGTTTTAAGTATACGAATAACTTTAATGACATGTGAAGAATGCATTGTGTTCGGATTTGTAAGTATGGTGAGATGATGGTGTTCATAAGTAATATTGTGACAGTCGCAGATATCTTACTGAGGCGGACATGTATAAAATACATTCCGGTGAATGAACATCTCTCGTTGTCAAACAATTTCATTGACATCAGGTGATTTTTGAACAAATGCGCTAATAGATATTTTTTTATATTAATTTTATTCATTACAAATAAATAATAATATATTGTAAAATAAACTATCATCATCAATCTTAGTTGTTATATATACTTTGGATGAAATCATTCTATCTTATAATATCCATACTTCTTTTGAATATCATCATCATCAAACTCAAATATTTTTTCGAAGATGTCAAATGAATATCATTCATGAATGATGATTCCACATTATTTTGAACATACTTTCATGATTGATTTTGTTTATCATATTATTATATGACTTGGCACGATCAAGATATATATATATAATACATACTATTTTATAACAATGATTTTGATTCTTGACATTCAGAACGCTTGCATATGTCACTTAAATATGTCAATTCAATATTCTTATTTCATTATCAACAAAAATTTCTTTAAACAAAATCCAATAAATTTCTAATTTGGACCATTGGGGCTCATGGCACTTTGTGAAAGCTCCATAGAATGTAAACTTATTAAACTGATTTCGATAAAGAACTTTTCAAGAAATGTGCAATGATAACAGTACTGTCTTATTTAACAATTTTCCGTCTATGAAATCTCAAATTTATCCTTGATTAACAAGTCGCAAACTTTCCCATAAACTTAATATACCAAAAAAAAAAAAGAAAAAATAAAATTCTTGTGAAAGGTATAAAAAGAAGAAGATGATGATTATGAAAAAAGAAAAACAGATGGTAAAGGGTATGGAGTAGGGCAGGTCTCTTTGTATTTGATGTTTGGAAGAGTACATAGTCTTTTTTTTTTTTTGTAGTTTTAGTACAAAACTGAACAGAGCAAAGCAGAACAGAAAGCAGAAAAAGTATTCAATCTTCTAGGGGTTGGAGTGGCTGTGGGTGTGGGTGTGAGTGATTTGTATATAAGTTTGTATGTTGGTTCTCTCTATTATTTATTATTATTATATATTGTATTTTCCCTTTTTTTTGCGTTTCGTTTAGTGCTTCGATTTCGAACTTGTGATGCTTCTTCCGATTTTTTCGCTGATTTGTTAGGTTTACATTGTTGTTGCTATTGAGTTCTATTTTTCTTTCTTCTCATCAAACATAATACCAGCAACAACAACATCAGTAAGATAACTAAGAAGAAAAGTATTTTCTTTCATATAAAGGAGAGAAAGGCAAAGAAGAAGAAGAAAAAAGATAAGGCAAAGAAAAAAATTTTTTAAAAAAAAAGAAAACAAAATTGAAATGAAAAAATAATAATAAAAAAAAAAATTGTGAAATAATAGTAAAATGACAGCGTCGACGATTTTGCGGATTTCTGGTGCTTAGAGAGGCGCGACAGCAAGGACTCAGACTAAGCAGGCAACCAAAGAAGAAGGAGCAGGATTTGCCTTTCTCGCCTTAAGCTTCATTTGTTTGTCAGTATCAGTGCAGTAAGTTTGGATGGGGACTCACCCCATAACTTAGGGATATTTTTTTTCCACATACCAAATATAGTAGTTCTTAAAAAATAAAAGGAACGGTGAGTGCGGGAGAAGAACTTGATAGCATTCAAAAAAGGGGAATTCGGTTTTTTATATTGGAGAAAAGATTAAGCTAAGGATTAATATTTTGCTGTTGATTTTCTTTTTGCCCTTTTTTTTTTAGAAAATTGTTTCTCATTTCTTTTTTTAGATTAAAATATAAGAAAGCATGAAAATAATTTTAATATATTTTTTCATTTAAAAAATTTTCGCTTTATGTTAGCAATTTTTATTTTTAGTTTAGAATTCTTAATCTCAGTTATATTTGCATCTATATGTAAGCTAGTGAAAAAATGTGTTTGCTCTTCTACTATATTTCAACTGATACAAGAAATAGAAACAAATAAATGTTAAATAGATTCCTTTATTGACACTATTATACAATACAATAATTGATAATCTTTAAACTAAAACTGATAACGATTGATAACCATAATAAAAGAAAACTTCCGAAATGAAACTGATTTTAAATGATACAAAAAAATCATTCAAAAGTTGTTAACACTCGCTGAGGAAACTGCGATACACTACTACATACTACACTGGTCACACAATTATTTTGTCAATATCTATTTGTGACTGTTCCACCTTGCTTTGATTGAAAGATTGTTATATGCATCCGAAATATTTTGCCGTTTGCCTTATGCATCAGGTGCTAAGCGAAAAAGTCCGATTCCTTCTGAGAGAATTTAAAAAAAAAAAAAAATATTCATCTAAAACATCAATCTGTTGCAGATAAATGGAATAAGAGAGCCGAAAAGCCAATCAGTGAGCGTACTATTCGGCGACGTTTAAAAAAAGAAGATTTTAAGACATACAAGGCAAATGACAATCTTTACATATCAACGGTGAACAAGCTCAGAAGATTGAATTTCGCAAAGGACCATCTGTATAAACCAGAAGAATTTTGTAAAATCGTTCTATAGACAGATGAAAGATCATTTCAAGAAAACAAAACATTTTTATAAGGTTTGCCATAGGTACGACGACAAAAAATATCCCCGGTTGTTAAAAAGTGAGCCATGCATACAATGCGTTGGGTAACTTCGTTTCCATCTCCGGTGCGATGAACCAAGGTCATTACTTTAGTGCCCTAAATGATAACGCATTCACTACCGGAGGCAGGCTGATTGGATAGTTATTTATCCTGCAACAGAATAATTCCCCATGCCACAAAAACAAAATGGTGACCAAAATTTTAAAGAATGTTGGTGTTACTACTCTGGACTGGCCTCCTCAAAGTCCAGACTTGAATGTGTGTGGTTTCATATGAAATTTCCGAGGTTACTTCACTTTGGAACGAGATATCCATAGAGGCAACACATTTTACACCCAATCACATTTCTTTACTCTTGTAAAGTATTAAAGTTTGTTTCTTTAATTATAATCTCTTGTCAAAATACTTATGCCATCACATGAAAATTACTTTAATTAATTTCTTTTTAAGTTTTTATGAAAAAATGTCCATTCAATTATTTTTTTTAAGTTTAGTAATTTCTATCAAGCCAACTAAAAGTTGAATACATCATCACCACCATACATAAGGAATCTTGATATTCATATATATTTAAATTGGACGAAAAAAGTTTGAGGGCTCTAAACTGCGATACCCTTTGACCGATCACCATGATATTTGACAGATGTAGGAATTTGTTCATGGAAAAGGTTTTTATGCTATCCACTTTGTTGTAATTCACAAATAGATAGTGCTGCAGAGATCACCTTCTATATCGTTGAAGCGAGTGCCATGAAAACCAGTTTTCATTTGATGGTATTCGAATCTGGAAAATTTCCTCTCATCATCCATTTTACTATAACTCGCCACCAGATGGCGCTGCAGATATCACCTTTTATACCATTGAACCAATAAAATACTTTTACTATTTCTAATACCTTGAAGAAAACTTTTGATTGACAACTTACTAGACAAGAAAATTGACGTTAACAAGCATGTATTAAAAACATGTCGAGAGCGTAGCAAAGCATGTCAATGTATCGTAGGTAATCTTGTGCTTCACCCCTTTCTTTCTACAATTTCATTCAGTTTTATTGGCTTATTTTTAGTTAAATTAATAAATTAATTATTTTTTGTGTTTTGCTGCATTTCCTCTCTGTTCTCTGTCAATTCTGAGCGGAACTACCAAAGACATCCTTATTAATAGATTTACAATATTTATTTCATTTCTTTCTGCTTGCTTTTTATTTCATATAATTTTCTTATAACTTTTTTTTTTTATTGAATTTTGTCTGTTAGCATTTTTAATTAAATCAATGAAGTTATAGTAGCTTCGTCATCATTTTGTTGGCGCATAGGAAGCAAAGTCGCAACAGGAAATGCTTTTCATAAATTACATTAAATTACTTGACTTCACAAGTGTCGTGTGACGATTATTTCTAAGGCTTGAAATGTAGTTGAAATTTTTATTATATAAAACTTATTTTATTGCATCATTAAAGTATTGTCAATAATGAAATTAATCAAACAATTAATTATAAATAATTAATAATTGAAAGTTCAATAAGTATTTGGATATGATCTGTTGGCCAATTTAGATCACAAACGGAAACAATATTGTTTCAAAGAGAAGTTAATCAAAATTATAATTATAAATCGATTACCGGAATTAATATGAAATTATTTACCAGTATTGAATTTAAGGAGTAGCATATAATCTAAAACCTAAACTCAATTATATTGATCTAACTTTCTAAATATTATATTCACTAAGAATATTATTAATATTGCAGTTTTATGATTCAAAGGCCATCAGACGAATAATTATGTCCTTCAATCGCCTCCACATCTACTAGTTACCTCAGTAATAAGAAGACTAAATTTGTGCTGAGCACCGGATAATCTGACCATCAGTCGTATGAGGGCCAGTGTCTTGAAAGGCAGCGCTCTCAGCCCAGTCCTCTACTCCATAACTCCAACATGCCAACAACTAGCATTGGACAAGCAATCATCGGTACCTAAGAGGAAGATACCTTAAACCATTTCAACTCCGGTTCACTGGCAGAGACAATGAACAACACTGCACGCCTAGGCCAAGCGCTGAAACGTAACCAAATTAACGCACTGCTCATTTACTCTAAGAAAATATGTCTGTCTAGATGTCAATTACAACTCAAGCATCATTCCACAGATGGATCAAATCCAATATATTGGTTTGATTCTGGACAAGGGGCTTATATTGCAGGCACACACAAAGTTATTTGCAGCGTGCTGCTACCAAAGGAATAGGAAGCTTGATTGGGTCCTCCGCCCTTCAAACAAACCATCGATAGCTAACAGAAGGTAAATACCCATACAAGAGGTGGCACCAGTTTGGCGTTACGGCAAACAAATAACAAACTGCAGGCGTGCTAGAACAAGGCATTCAGAAAGATTACGAACACCTCTTGGTGTGTCCAAATGCCATGCTGCACAGAGATCTCAAGATGCCGACGGTATACGGAGATGATCAAATTATACAGCAGTCACCATCACACAATGCTTCGACTGGCATCCGCCTTCACCTGGTGCTCCACCGCCTAAAGGAGGAAGTAACAGTCTTATTATTATGCCATAACAACTTTATCTTAACTCCTCATATAAACTTTTCATTCAACTTACTAGTTTACACACCTCATTATTCTTTTAATTGTAAAAAAATGTGTTCTACAGTTTACTGTAATAAATGTTAAGACATAACAATTATAATACTATTCATTCCCGTGAAGAGTATAAAAATAAGTAAATATAGACTTATAATCTGAAGATGTGTTATTATTTTTAAATGAAGGCGTAACAAAATATTTCGACAATTTTTTATTGATGTGTCAATACTATCTTCTTAAGATTTGAATAGCCGCTGAACAAATTTTGCTCTTCCTTGGGACTTAATAACACTTAAATGGCTCCCCCTTGGGCCGGTGACTAATGATCATTGGGAGTTTCATTAAGAAAACATGACAAGCTGGTCAAAAAATATCTTAATTTTTAAATCAAATATTGCATAATGCAAAATCCGGAGCTCATAATTTTACAGACTTAGTTGAAAAAACTATTGTATTATTATTTCCGGAACTGAAGAAAATTGTTTTTACATCACAAAATCTCAAGTAAAAGGTGTTTTTCTTACTCCATGTTAGGGTAGGTACTTTTTGAATTAATCTCCTACCTTTGACTTAATGGCATGATGCCATTAGATACAAATAAAGAACACAGTACGGGTACATAGGGATCTAAGGAGGGATATTTTCAATAAAACTATGTATGCAACTTTTCCAATTCTTTTCAATTCAATTTCATAATTTTTGAATACGTAAAATACTAAATGGAATTATTAGATTTTGCAATCAAAATAAAAAAAAAAAAAAAAAAAAAAATTCTTATCTTTCTGTTTTATTTTAACTGAATACAAGTATTTTATGCAATTCGAAATTATCAAATTTTCAAATGTGTCTTTATTTACAATTTTGTATTTGCTTTTTTTGTTTGTTTTTTTTTTTTAATTTTTTTTTTTTTTTCTTTTTCCAATCAATTCTAATTCAAAATGATGATAATGAAAACATTAATAAAGTTCAACAAGTTCAAGTTCAATGACATCATCAAAAAGCACCGGAAGACATCGCACTCATTTTGGTTTTGACGTCGGCTATGACATTTGTATATTTGAATATCTTAGTGAGTAAATATAATGATTTTATTTTTCCATAAATGACACAATTTTGTACTTATCCCGAACAGAATTCGTCATCTGCTCATTTAAAATATTTGAATACTTGTATCTGTATTGGCTGACTGACTGACTGACTGACTGACTGACGCATCTTAACGTAATTAGAAATGTGTTTCTTCTCATTTTTGTATGTAGTAGATACAAATTCATTTACGATTGTATATCATTTTGTATAAAGATTTAAATATTTTTTTTTTTTTTTTTGGGAATTTTGCAAATAACAAAAGACAAAACAATAAATACATAAATAAAATTCTATATTTCAGTTTTTTGCCAAGTTGAGGAGTCAATGTACTTTACAAAGTAACATCATCATCATCATCATCATCATCATCATCATCATCATCATCAACTGGTTCTGCTTTTGCTTTTGCTTAACCTCAGTCAGCAATTGCAATTGGCATTTCCATCGCACACTTGTATCTACAAAATGAAACTCAAATATTAATAAAATACATTCTCAGTGTATACGTTTTTATATTACAATATATTAGTGCAATATTTTATTATATGAATGGTAGTAAGTACATATGTATATACTAAGTATAAGTCATTTTTGTTTTACGATTACCAATCTTCATATTTGTAATGCATCGAAGATCTATTACAATAATTAGCAATGCCGACTGCTACAGGTTTATATTGTATGTTAGCTCAATTAATGATATTCTGAGGAGAAAACAGGGATATCTTTCTTTAATCGACTACTTAAATTCATAGTAATACTTTCTCAGTGTAAATTTATTTAAATTTTGCACAGCATGCATAGAGAATAACCTAAGTTTGATTGGCTGACAAGATGCCTGGCCTTTTGTGCGCCCTAATATTTCTTACAATGGTGATACTATTGTATCTTGGTTATACTTGCATACAAATTGATTTTGTATTTTTTGGTTTGTTAGGTTTAGTTCGACTAATTCATGATCATGATTCATATATTGCAACTAAACTGAATGAATGCAATGCAACATTGGACAAAATGGAGATAAACATACCAGTCACTAATAGTTGATTTCCCTGGTGCAGAGTCTCTCCATAAAGCTTGTTAAGTCATTGTGTGGCTTCATTAGCATTTTTTCCGCATCAAAAAATTACGAAAAACATTTTTATCTGGAAAGAAGGGTATCTTTGACTATGCCGAAGATGTAATACTCTTCACGCAGTCTGTAGAAAACGACTATACGACCCAGTAATCCTAGAATCTTCAAATTTATATGGTTAATGAACATGAATCTTATTGCGTTCAAATTTCAAGGTGATAACATAAACAACAAAAAAGTTTTTCTAATAAGAACATGGGAGGTACCCCTCTTCATAGTCCGAGGGTCTTGACATTTTAGTGGCTAATGTATATGGGACAAACACTTCCAGTTTTCAAATATTTTTTTTTAAACACAAAATACAAAAAAGTTTTTGAACTTTAATTTAAAGGGTGGTTTGTATGGGAGGTACCCATACAGGTGGATATGGACCACAAACTCATTAAGTACAAATTTCAGTTCGATCTGAGTAGGTGGTTTGTGTGAGATGTAACCCTCCTGGTAGACCACAAACTCAGAATATTTAAATTTCAGTTTGATTCTTCCATAAATAAGAACATTAATTTCACCATGTGGTTTCTATGGGGGTACCCATACCAGTGGTCCGATTAGGCTCGTTACGGGTAAAAAGAAACCTATGTGCAAATTTTTAGATCTCTAGCTGAAAAACTGAGGGACTAGTTCGCGTACAGACGGACAGAGGGACAAACGAACATGGCTGAATATATATACTTTATGTTGTCTGCGATGTCTCATTCTGTGTGTTACAAACTTCATGACAAATTGTAACCCTATTCACTCCCGTGAGCCCATTGCAATTAAAACTAGTAATTTTTCCGCATCAAAGTCCATGGCTTTCAAAACAAATAATTATTCTCAAAACTGTAAATTCTGTCTCGGCATACAACACTAAAAAAAAAGAAAACAAGAACTCCCTAGACATATTACCTGTACAAATTTTGGTACATAGAGTTCAAAAATGTTATTTAGCGATTAGAAAGTTTTTATTTTAGATGGCTACCATAATTATTATAAAATAATAATTGGATAAATGTTCAGTCATTGAGACATTTCCACGGTGGATCCCTTATGATTTGGTTTGCATTCGGTTATAATGGAAAGACTACAATCATCCAACTGGGTAATGTTTTCTTGGGCATCACTGTGAGTAAAATATGATAATACTGTCAACAAAAAAAAAAAAAACAAAAAAAAAAAAAAAAACAGGAAACAGGCTAAACAGAGATCACTGCGTTCTAGTCGGTAAATATCCGTACATTGTCCGAAGCAACTTTTGTTGCGTCTTAGAAGAATAAAAAATGGTGGACTGCGACGGGTGCTGATAGCCGTTTTAAAAGTCCGTCTGTTGTAAGAAAAGTATATAGTTATATAGAGGTATATTATGCAAAAAGAGCACGCCAAATCAGATAATGGCGGGGAAAATATGGAAGACTTTTTTCAAAAAAAAAAAAAAAGGAGGAAGCTTGGGCTGCTGTAGTTGAATTGAACATGGAACTTAATTTAACTGTGGGTATTTACTTTTAATTAAGTCTATTTAGTATTTTAAAATAAATAATTTTAAATAAATCAAACAAGAAATAATATTGCATTTGCTGAATATTATCAAGCAAACATATACAAGGAATAAATGGTATTAATTGATAGGGATCGCAGTCAGGCCATGTTACCCATGGTTGAGTCCATGGATGGGTCATTGGTCGCAGTGATCTGTTGGGTAGAGTGATTAGGGGAGATTATTCAAGAGTGGCTTTTGCTTTTTGTGTGTATGAGTAGGCGTGAAGAATTGGTTATGAGTTGGTTAACAGCCCCATCCTGTGCCGTTCCTAGCAAAGCTAAACTCTGTTGGGGTTCGGTACAATGTTTCAAACTCTAATTAATTCCATGCCAATCTATATAAAATGTTACATATTAAGTTTCCAAAATATTTTATGGGTTTTATATATTGTACAGTGAATGCTTAAATTTTTATACTTTAAAATGTATTGTGCTTTTTAATTATGGTACTTCACACATCTTATTGCATATGTGGTTCATGGATTCCTTCTTAAACTATGTATATTCTCTCCTTCAAGACCGATGCTGCTTGTATGTTTATTTAAATAATAATATAGTTCATGGGTGAATCATATATTATAATTTGTAAACTTATTATACGATATTCTCACAATGTATCAAAGGTGTCATGGCAAATTTTTTTTTATATATTTGTGTGTGTCAACTGCGATCACTTGTTAACTTCTATAGATATTATATTTGTATTATATATATAGATACATACTGTATTTGTATCTATATCTGAGACTCGTGAGTGGCGTAAAAACAAACATCGATTGTTCTACACTTATGTAGTACGTATATTCTGTTTAGCAGAAGTCAGTGCGCCAATTTCAATTTCATCTCGAAAGTCAATGTACGATTTTTGTTTGGGGGATCAAAGTATGTATGTATGTATGTATGTATGTATGTATGTATGTATGTATGTATGTATGTATGTACGTATGTATGTAAAGTAGTTATACAAATAAGTACAAGTTGAAGAGCATTTTATCTGACAACAAGACTTGAGTTTTGATTGCCCACATACTTGTCTGTCTGTCTAAGCACCCTTTTTGAAGACTGTTAGTGTAGATACAACAATACAAAAATTCGTACACACAGATAACAAATAAACTTGGGAGAGAGAGAGAGAGAGAGAGAGAGAGAGAGAGCGAGAGCACTAAAAAATTGCCAAAAATAAGTACCAAACATTCAAAAAGAAAAAGCTCGCTCAATTTTGTTGATCATTTTGTTCTTATTTTTGTTGGTTAGCTTTGATAATTTTGCTTGCATCGCAGTAATTCTCTGTTCTCTGTTACGGATCAAAATATCTGTGACGATATTGTATTCAAGTGTGTGTGTGTGTGTGTGTGTGTGTGTGTGTGTGTGTGTGAGTGTGTATTTTTTCTGTATCTGAAGCACAATTCTGTACTCCTGATCTGTGTGATCTTATATTGTATGAGTAAATCTTCAATTTTTATTGCGTTTAGACATTTTTTCCTCTCTCTTAGGTTGTTTCTTTCGCTCTATCCATCTATGTACATCTCCATCTCCATCTCCATCTGCATGTGCATGTGCATGTGCTTTTGTTTTTATGTTTGTATTTGTGTATCTATGTATGTATGAGTGTGTATTATTCTATGCGTGTTTATTTCTTTGCATTTAAGGTCAATGACTGCCAAAATAAACCTAAAACAACATCATCATCATTATCATTATCATTATCACCATCACTCACCATCACTCACCATTATCAGAAACAACAGCAACAACAGCAACAAGCACAGCAATGAAATTTTGGCTTTTGTTGCGAAACAGTGAAATAGTCGAAAATTGTTATGGCATTGACGATTGCTTTGCTTATTTATTATGATCCCGGGAACAGTGGAGCGGGATAATGGGAAGAATCAGTAATATTGCAAATCATGTTTCCATGATTGCTGTTGCTGCTGCTGCTGATGCATGGGTGCTGCTGGGATTTTGGTGGATTGTTATGGAGGGAACGACGATATTCTGTCTCTGTTTATGTTCTTTTGTATTCTTGCATCTTCTTGATGTTTCTTATTGCTACTACAAAGTAAGTAAATAAGTAAATAAGTACATCTAAGTATCAAGTATAGTTGCTTGGTTGCTTTTTTTTTTTTTTTTTTTTTTTGTTATTTTTTTGTATCTTCTTGTTATTTTTTATTGTTAGGTAAAGTTTCTTATTTATTGCATGAAGGCATACAAGTGTTTTCTACTGGCATCTGTTATAGTTAAATTGTTAAATATTGTTAAGTTTTTTTTCTTCTTCTGTTCTTGATTGTATGTATGTATATATTTTTTATAACATGTTTTTTTTTTTTTTTTTATTATTATCATTTAAAATTTATTTCCCTTTTTAATGCATTTCTTTAGTGTCACTTGTTTTTCTTCGCTTTTTTTTTTTGTATGGATTTTTTTTTTTTTTTTCTGTTTTAGTTTGTTATTTTATGTTGTCTGTTGTTGTTGTTGCTGTTGTTGTTGCTGTTGTCATTTAATATACCCGAAATTCTAGTCTAACCGGATACAAGGTTCAGTGCATTATTTCAATTTTGTTTGTATATCAACAAAGTGAGAATGTTTTATTTTTATTTATTTTTTCTGTTTTTGTTTTGACTTGTTCAAATTTTTTCCTGGTATCTAAAAGTAAATTAAAAAACGCAAACTGTTTCCTTTCTCAAGTATTCATTGTTCAGCTTTTGTTTTATTTTTTATTTTTTTTAATTAAAAATTATTTAATTTTTTATTATAAATTTCTTATTTATAGTATTTTCCATTCAAATTGATACAATAATTTTTCTTTGTTCAAATATTTAAAATGAGCATATTATTTTCTTTGTTCATATGGAAAAACAAAATTGATTGTGATCAATAGGACTCCGTGGCGCAATGGTAGCGCGTCTGACTCCAGATCAGAAGGTTGCGTGTTCAAATCACGTCGGGGTCAGGAATCAATCGTTTATTTTTATTTCTAAAATTTATTTCATTAGTTTTATTTTATTTATTTTATATTGTTAACTTTATTGCCATCAAACCAGCGTTGTAAAGTGTATTTTAACTTACATATAAATTTACTGGCATGATCATACAATAGTTTGATAAGAAGGAATTGTGATGATCAACAGTACAAGAGTTTATGAAATTTGAAACCAAAGTCATCAAATGTTGCATAACTCCCGATCCAAACCATCTTCTAGATGACTTTAGCCACCGTATAATGTTATAATTTTAAGTTGAAATAAGCTGCCTCATATAATACTTAGGCTAAGCAATAAAAGAATGATAGCAAAGCCGTTCTGGACATTTGGTTTTCCCCTTTGGGGTACAGCTGCTGAGTCCATTGTTTATCTTATGCAAAAGATTCAGAATTCTGCCCTTCATTAGATCTCAAACATGCATAATGTTGTTCTTTCCCGGGACATGCGATTAATCTCGCTTCGTGAGCAGATCAATTGTCACACAAGTCGGTCTAATGATCGTCTAAGGATTCACCTGTTCAGGTAGCCAGAGTGGATTACTAATACCTTTAAGAGAGGCTCAAGGGTCTTCAACCTAATGACCTTTGGGTACACGGACACCAAAGAGAATGTGAGCTCTTTTTTTAAATGACAAATTTTTAATGTCTTGCAAATATATTCTTTGCTAAGTTTTTCGTCAAATCTATGTTTCATAGCTGTTGGATCGGTGATTTCCAAATGCCACATACGGCTCAGAGATCATTTCGAAAGCGGTAACTAAATATCATATTGGACGAGCGATACAACTGGTATGTACATGTGAAATCCATCATGTTTATTATTATAGTTAACACAAACCTACAAAACTACAATAATTAGTCAAATGTTATTGCTACTAAGATTATTTCTACTATTATTAGTACTATTGTTTCTTTTAAGCTTATTATATAGTTACTTACATGTTAAATTTATCATAGCCATCAGTGTGTTTCACAAAAGCCTTGAAACCATGTTTGAAAAATTTTCCCAACTTCTCATCTCTACGCTGTATAACTAAAGTTTTTATTACAATAATATTTGGTAAAAGAAATGAATAAAATAAACTAACAATGGCATTTCCAATAGATGACATATGTCTTAAAGTCAATCACACGAAATGTTCTTCTAACAGAATACAAAGATATCGTTGATATCCAACATCGGGTGGTGGGGATGATGTCTGGATCAAAAGCTGGTAATTATTTTAATGACACCAGCTATAGCAAAGAAAAAAACCATGCCATATGTTCATTCTCAATTAGTCTGCTGCTATTTCTATTCTTTATGAAGGCAAAGAACTTTTGATACCTAATGATAATGATATTTTGAAGGGACTCAAAACAGATCCGATAAAATCAAATTATCATTTCGCCTTAAGAATTTAATGGAAATCTACTTAAGCAAATATTTAGATTATGGAATAGCAATAATATTTCTTGAAATACCAATATAAGATGTAAGTACGCATAGCTTCAGAATGATCAAAGATATAATTTCTTAGTTTCCTTCCTTCCATCTTCCTTCCATCTTTCTTTGTGTTTATTTATTTTTTATTTGTTTTATTTTTGTTAATTTTTTGTGGCTAAATTTATATAGCATTCTACTATTGTTGATCGTTAATTTGCACTTTCATTGAGACTGTTGAACAACTTACTCATGGCAATGATCATGATCATGATCATGATACATGCTGACAGCCTAACGCAAAGCAACATGAGAATGTTATACACACAAAGAAACAAATACACACATACATAGATAATGACATACAAAGTTATCCATGAACTTGTTATTTGCAGCTTTTACTTTGTTTGGGTTTGAGTTTTGGGTTTTTGGTTTTTGGTTTTTTCATTTCATTTATGGCTAAGACGAAATTTGCTTTTGAATTTTTTTTTTTTTTTTGGTTCTTTTTTTCCACTTTTTTAGAACTTTTACGATCGTGTTTTGTTGTTTGCTTATTTGGTTGGTTTCTTTATAGGGCAATGAACTGAGAATTTGAGAAATTGCTTTGCCCATTTTTCATTGGAATTTTTATATTTGTATCTCTTATATGAGAAATAAATTTTTACATCAGCAGCAGCAGCAGAAGCAGCAATATACAGGATAGTTAATGTTAGATAAGGATGATGATGACGAAATATGTATATGTAAGAGGATTGTATCTTATATAAGTATGTATGTATTAAATTTTATACTTCCTTGTGTGACTCATTTGACTCATTTTCAAGTTTCATATTCATACTGATATTGTATCTTCTTTCGAAGCATTTGCGTGCAGCCGGCGCCTTGAGAAACCACAAAAAAGTACAAACATGCATGCGACAATTGCATGTTGTATACAGCATTTGAACCCTTATGTTCTACTAATACTATTTTTACTATGGCAAATTTCTTTAGTTTTTTTCAGTTTTGATATTTTTTAAATCCATTTCTCTTTGTATTTTCATTTTCATTTTAATTTTTTTTTTATATTTTTGCTTTTTTTTTGTTCTCTCAAGTTATGGCGTGTCACTTCCTGTATCCTCTTTCCCAATTGTTGTCTTTGTCTTAGTTTTCTTTCTCTTTGTGTAGTCTACCTTATAATTATTTTGTCAACAATTACAATCACCTCAACTTTGGAATTGAGAGTTTGGTTTCATCTATTCTAGGTTATATAATATTGTCAAAGTTTATCACTATTCCTTTCTTAATTGTCAATTGTGGTGGTCAAAACTCGTTATCTGCTATTTCCAATGTAGCAATGTGTAATGTAATGTGTCATCATATCATATCCACTGAGTAGTAGCTTCATTAACAGTAAGGATTTTTGTTAATTGTATCTTTGAAAACTCTGAAATGTTATTGTTTAAGCCTGTCACCCTTACCAATTTTATCTTCAACTATGAAGTTACTAAGATAGTTTATTTGATTGTGACAAACGACTTTATGATGTTGGAGCTTTCAGAACTGTCTGATTATTCTAAATCTATTTATCCCTTATGGTTAAAACTTTAGCTTAGTCTGATATCTAATTCTTCATAGTAGACATGTTTTCATATAAAATCATTAAATCTAGAACCTTCTATGAAAAAGCAAGTGCTATTCCTATGTTTAGACATATTGTTCATCTAATGTGTTGCTTTAAATTATAACGATTTCCGAGGAGCAAATAGTAGTTCCATCTATTACTAATATTAATGAATGAGGTGTTCTTAAGAGCAAGAGTTGCCTTAGCTGTAAGTTGCTTGCTGAGCAGATCAATCATTAACCATTTTGTATCTATGATTTGCTTATTAATTAACAAATTATTCACGCTCTCCTCACACAATCTTCTAGGTGAAGTTTTCAAAGTAGTTGTCTTTGTAAATATCTCAATTGATTCCTAGTATTCTGTTGAGCTTGTTGCTATTTATTTTTCATAAGTAATTCAGCTAATCATGTCCAAAGTGACCATCTGTTTGTTTGATTCTAGGCAATCAGGAAGTTCCAGTATCATATTCTGGTGTGAATGCAGTTTTACAACCTATTTTGTTGGCTGTGGTCCCTCAGAAGAAAATCTTTCTCACTAGGCTATCGTCTTATATATACTATTTTTGATGATATCTATAAAGGTATAATACTTCTAAGTTTTGTGTGAAAAAAGTAAATTTTTAGTAATTTATGTAGTGCTGTAATGCAGCATAATCATATTAGTTCTAAATCTGCATCAAGTACGACTTCAAAAGACTGGATTTCTAAAGTTAATAAATAAATCTAAGTATAAATAGAATTGCCAATTTTGGAATCTTTTAGTTTCAGATTGCATGTCCCTTTAACGAATTTTTGAAACAGAAATGGTATAAATCTGTATATCTATAAAAAAAATTTAAATGCTTTTCTGTCTGTGCATGCTACTCTCAGAAACGGCTCAACCGATTTCAATGCAATTTTCACTAGAGTATTACAGTAAGCTTCCTTTAACATATAGTGTTTATTTCATTCCAATCGGTTTACAAACAAAAAAGTTATGTTTTTTGAAATAACGCGCTTTGGACGATCAAGTGCATAAAACGTAAATAAATATGTAACATGGGGTTTATTTTTGGAGCGAGGGCGTATCAACGTAACATTCGTTTGTCTAAACATTTCACTCTAATATAAATTTGTGAATTTCATGTTATCGACATTCGAACATTGTATTTCGTCTTCTGTCAAAACCTGAACCCGAAGTTCTTTTTTATTTTCTGCATTTCACTTCTTTGTTGAACAAAAGTTGGTTGCTTTGGTTATTGTTGGTAGTAATTATTATTATTCTTACGTAATAATTTTAGCTGGCTGTAAACGAGTGTTGGGCAGATCAATTGCAAGTCGATCTGAACACTGACAATCCTTTCGTTTTATTTGTTACTACCTACCTATACGAGTACTCATATACATATAGTAGTAAATGTATTATGTTGTTTTATAGTCATGGCAGGCAGGTGCTTTTTTACTTATTCGCTGAACATAAAACAGGTGCGAATAAGGAAGGCAATTCTTGTTAACTGCTTTCTATGCATCTGTATCAGCATGTATCTCTGGGAGTGAGTGAATGAGTGAGTGAGTGAGTGAATGAGTGAGTGAATGAATGCGTGCGTGCCTGAATGTATCTACGAGAATATGTGTTTATTGAGTGGCCTGCCTTTGTAAAATTGTTGGTTTTTAGTTAAAGTTAAAGCAATTTGTTTGATTCAACACATATAATCTATGTGAGTGTGTGGCTGTTTTTATTTTTTTTTTTTATTTTTTTTTTGTATTTAGTTCCCTTGGCTTATTTTAATCAGTTTTTCCCATCAGTTAGCGTTAACCACTAATGCTCGCTATTTAATATCAATTTGGATTTGCGCGCAAAATCGCTGCTTATTAATTAATTCAACATTTCAATGAGTTTGCTACATGCATAAATACACACACACACACACACACACTCACACACACATGGACACAAAAGCCAATAATAGTTTAACACACAGAAACACACACTCTGAATACATGACATAGATAAATATATACATTTGGGTATCTGTGTAAAATTACATTGAAAATGAAGTTGTGGCTGTGTGTGTGTGTGTGTGTTTTTTTTTATTTTATTACTCTTCCTGTTTTCATATTATTTTTCTAGTTGGTTTTGGTGTTGTTCTGATTGTTCTGGTTGCTCTGGTTGTTGTCTTTGTTGCTATTGTTGTTGCTATTGTTGTTGTTGTTGTTGTTGTTGTTGTTGTGTAACCTCATTTAATTATGCGGCCTTTTGTATGCGTAATTGCCAACAATCTAATTTTATGATGTGTTCAATGTTCAGTACACTGTATGCATTCTCCACATACATATACAATCTTAGTAAAAATCCTCCATCCTTCAATAAATATTCAATAGTTTTTTCTTCATTATATTTAAACATTAAATTAAGCAATTAATTGTCTTTCTCGTTGTGTTAATTTTTCTTTTAAATACTCATATTTAGTACATATATTTAGATAGATAAATATAGGATTATAATAACATATATAAAGCATACGGGAAGTTTCTTAATAATCCACATAAATTGTAATGATAAAATCTTCTTCTTCTATAAATAAATTCTGAAAATTATTGAAAGCATTGAGGAAATTAACTACTTACTATGAAGAAAGCTACAGTACTATATTATATGGAATCCAACTCATAATTCTTTGAATATTGAAATAGACAAGAAAATGGAAAGCAAAACTTTAAAAACTAGATTGAAATACCAAGAATATATTAAGAGGATGGAAATGCGAAATTCTTTGCATTTGATATAGGTATGTATGTATTAACAAGCATAGATTTTCCACAGTAGTAGTGGAATGTTATTATAGTAGCCACAGGTGCAAGAGTTCGGCTTGTACGAATTAAAAATACATTCAAAATTTATTAAAATGCTTTTGTCATTCAACTAAGTACAATAATAATACTTGGTTATTTTTAATTTTAAGTGTCATTAATGTTTTATGTATACTGTTTTGACACTGAAATGAATGAATCAACTATTTTCGTTAAGTTAGTTCTCATAACAAAAAGTGAAAAAAAAAGAAAGAAGGTTATCTTCGTTTATGCCGAAGTTGTAATACTCTTCACGTATTCCAAAAAACACATTTTTGCGTATGCTCCTGTGATTGGGCATAAAGATATCACATTATTGGTATGCCTCATGTTTCGAGTAGAGTCAGTATACATACTGAAATTCACCATTGAAAGCAAAGTATTTGTTTGGGAGCTAAGCGATGCATTAATTCAAGAATCTTGAAATTTACTTACTTGATGAATATGGATGGATCAGAAACTTCTAGTTTCCAAATTTCAATTCAATAACATAAAAAACAAAAAAGTTTTTCTAATAAGAACATGAATTTGAATTTTGCTTTGTATGGGAGCTATTCAGTACCCCTAGGATCTTGAATATAAGTTCGAGACTTATATTGTTGTATCCAGATTTCAGTTTGAATTTTTATTGAAATGTTTTTCTAATAGAAATATACATTTGGTTTGTATGGGACGTACTCCTTTTACAGATGCAAATCAGCTGATTCCTCCTAATTTGCATCTAGTATAGTGAAAAGACTTCATTTCAAAACTTCAGCTCAAAAACTGACAGACAGTCAGGCATAGAGGCGGACATGTCTTAATCAACTTGTCTCGTCAAGTTGATCAATTATATATGTATACACTTAATGGGGTTTCCGATCTCTAATTATGTGTGTTACAAACTTTATAACAAACCGATAATACTAAGTATTCACGGAGAGAAGAGTACGCATGGTGTTTTTAAAATATGTGTGTGTCTGTTGTGTGATTAGTGCTAAGCTCTATGAAATGTCGAAATTATAATTATTCAATGTGTTTGGTTATGAGTTGTTCCTAATTGTTGCTTGTATAATTGGACCCATTTGGTTGTCATATAAACAAGAGGCCTTCAAAGTGTAAATTTTGCATAAAGCAATGTATGATTTATGCGAAATTTCCTTTTCATCGACTTTTCTGTTTATTGTAGCAGTAAATTTCAAAAATATTCCAATCGTTCGATCGCAGCAATTTTGATGTGGTAAATAATGGTCTTGCAATCAGATCAATTAATTTGCAACGATATGTGATGAAATTATTATAATGTAAGGACTTCAAGAGATCAGATTAAGATATGTTCGCTGCTTTGTCAGTAGTAAAGTTAATGGTCAGACAGCTTATTAAGTTTTTTAAAGCCAGAGTTGTCATGTGACTACAAATAATATTGTAACATTGCATTTCAAAATAGAATTATGCTCACAATGGCAAAATTTATTATGTGTGGCTTTTCATTTTATAAAATATTGTTTAGCGGGTCAATTTTTTATTATTTCAGCAATTTTTTTTGACTATTTTAAGGTTGACCCAACCTTGCTCTGACAGCAAAAGCCCAACTACGGGATTTTTTTTTTTTTATCCCCATAACAATTATATTTTCAATGCAAACGTTTGGTGAAATATTATTTTTTATCAAGCTATTTCCAATGACAATTATGAAAGTCATGAGCCAAAGATGAAGCTATGTCCAACTATGACAACCGTCTCCTACTTGTTTGAAATGGACTCAGTTGATGGTCATTGCAAATGCGATGATGTTTCATTTCGAATGAAATATTGTCATATCCCTGAAGTATTTGACTTTTTTATTGATCAAACGAATACAACATTTGAAATAATAGACATAAAAAATGTATACCATTGGCATAGTCAGAGTGATCTGATAATTTTTTGCTTCTAAAGATTGAAAATAATTTAAAGAATTTTTTTTTAATGAAACTTATTACCTTACTTATGTCAAAGACAAGAAAGGGCGAATCAGTGAGAACTTGTCGAACACAAAGAATGTGTGACTATTTAATGAATGATCGATAAACTATTGTTTGAATAATTTAGTAATTGCTTTTGTTCTTGATCTTCTATGAAATAAGTACAAGCAGCTTCAGAAAACACATAGGGGTATAAGCTCACATATTAATTCAACCACAATGTATGCTCTCAACGACTAAGTGTTGAATTTTTATCGCCGAGAAGTTTCTGGCAACCGAATTATCCAAGCTTTGACAGACGAACTCGATGTTGCAGCAAGTAACATCGCCATAGAACAACGAAAATGGATACAAAGAATCGATGAACAACATTCCTTGCCACGCAAATTTCTTATCGATTCAGTACCAACAACTACAGGCGCATTGCACAAGCAAGACGCAGGGCTGTACCTCATCATTACAAGAATCTTAGGCAACGATCGTTATATTGTGAAAGACTTACCCGACCACAATGTTACCCAAAGGCACTACAAACAATGTGTGCATTATTTCTCCATCTGCACTGACTCAGATGATTCTGACGAAGAAGACGGATACCCCTGACGAAAGTCACAATAGGCTAAGAGTATTTATCGGACTTGTTACGAAGCAGATGATCGATAGAACTTCTTAATTGCAAATTTTCTTAAACAAATATGAAAATATATAGAAATACTGAACAAAAGAAAACCTTTTCGCCTATACTTGATACTAAGCAAAGCTATGGAAACAAAGAAAATAATAAGATATATTTTTAATTTCTTTTTTATGGAATTATTTATTTACTTAAAAGGAGTTTTTGTTTTTATTTTTCTGTTTGTTTTTTGTTTGAGTTTTTAATATCAAAAAACTCAATGAAACTTAATCTAGCAAACATTGAGTATTCACCACTTGAAAAATAGCTACAAAAAATTTCAAATACTATTATCAAAATATGTAGCCAACTTTTTTGAGCAAAAAAAAACGAACATTCTATCTTCCCTTATCAGATTGTGTTCGCAATAGAGTCGAAAATATTGTCGACATAACTCCATGTGGGACGAGCTACTTTAGCCACCTTAACTTTTTCTGCATTCACCCAGTTGGCCTCCGTAGCACATCATCATCATCCATCCATTCATTTATCCATCCATCCATATACTTAGTTAATTCATTTGATGTTGTTGTGTTGGGTAAACTGACTGAACTGAAATTTGAACTTATTTCAAAAGCGCCGAGAAAAAAAAAGAAGGAAAATAGAAAATAATATGCGCCATTTTCTATTAAAAGATACTTTTTTTTTTTAGTCCCAGCTCTTTATCCTCCATTATCATAGTCATTTTTGGTGGACTCTTGTTAACGTGTCGCGCTGTCGTCGAGTGTTTTGGTGTTTTGTGTGTGTGGTATGTGGCCAATATGACGAAAGTGCGCCTAACCACAGCAAGGATAATACCAAAAACAAAATAGGAGAACAAAACCCAGACCAACAACATCAGACAACTAAACCATCTGACCAAACCAGAAAAAACTAAACCAAAACATTCAAACTAAACGAAAGCAACAAAATGCTCAAAATACAGCAACAAATATACAGATAGACAGATAGACAGATAGACACAGAGACTGACAGACAGACAAATGGACAGATGATGCTCGAACCATGAATAAAAATCTAAAAATGCCATGCAACTGCTTCTGAATCTGGTTCTGGTTCTGGTTCTGGTTCTGGATGTTTTTCTATGTAACTTTTTTGTTGTTGCTCTTGTTTTATTTTAATTTTTTTTTTTTTTTTTTTTTTTATAGGACATCAACTATGTCCTTGATGCCATGCGATGCAATGCAATGCGATGGGATACTAGATGCAATACATGTGGGTTTATTTTATATTTTGTCTGTTTAACCAACGAACAGCGGCTGGCACAAAGTATAAATATCTGGATACTCTAGGGTGCTTTGTGAATGAGTGGAGTAGACTGTGTGGAGTGTGGATTATTTTTTAAGTGTGTGCATGAGTGTGCTTTGCTCATCGTGTCCTGCTTCCGCTTGTTAAACGTCGTTTTAGTAGTTTTGAATGCATTCGCGCGCTGTGCTTTTGTTTCATCTTTTCTTCTATTTTCATAATTTATTTTCAAAAAGATTTCACATATGCCTAATCTTTTTTCAACTGTTTATTCTACTTCTACTTATACCCTATACATTTTCAATGATGGCATTATAATTGTCTAGTGATTATAAATATACATATACTGTATTGACCCATTGATCCCATAATAATGGTCATAATATACACGTATACCTTGGACATACACAGATGTACCACCATATGATCATGATTATGATTATGATATATCGAAGTGTATAGGGTTTTCTTACATCCATATGCTGATAATACTGGAAGTGGGGAAACACCAACTTTCCACTTAAGTTTCTTTATAATTTTCATTGTTCATAAGAGTAAGAGGAGTGAATACCAAAACTTCATTGAAGCTTACATGATTTGAAATGACTAATCAAACTAATCGAAATATTTAGGACCGATCGATGCAATATGTATGAATGTACATATGTCCATACAAGATCATAAAGCCATAATTTTATCATTGCCTCAATGCCTTACAACTGACTGCAATAAATGTGCGTTAAAGGTATTTAAGATTCGTTGGAACTGAGTATTATTTTCTTGTTATCTCATAGATCTCTACTACAATAGTAGTATACATATTGTATGTTTTTTAATTTTTTTTTTTTTTTTTTTTTTTTGTGTTGTTTCAGGGCATTGAAGTTTGGAATTTCATTGCTTTGTATGTTTGCTGCTGTTTGTTGTTGTGTCAAGCGCAAGTGTTAAGTGCATAAGTAAATGTTTTGTTTAGCATGGTTATTGTTATTATAACTTTGTGCTTTATCCTTGGCTACACACAAATACCACATAGATACCTATATACATATATACATTTTTCTGTATATGTGTGTGTGTGTGTGTGTGTGTGTGTGTGATTATTTATTTTACAGTTGGTTTAATAATTTCATAAACACAAAATGTAAAAAGTTATAAAAAAAAAATAAAAATAATAAGGTAAACTAAAAATTCTACTAAGCTTCAAAAAGAGAAGAGTTTCACATCACATGATTTTAGGTTTTGTGTTTTATATTATATGTTTTACATACTTCCTCCACAGAATTTTTGCAACTTGTTAGTATTTTTTATAATTGTATTTATGATATTATGAAATATGATTTAATTTTGTTTTTTTTTTTTTTTGTTTTTATAGTTTTCTTAAAACTTTGTGGTAAAACATAAAATAGAAAAAAACATTCCAACTGAAACTTCAAATTTAATTGAATTAAATTAAGATTTTGTTATTTATAATTTAATTAATTTCGAAAGTGAACGAAAATTGAATTTGATCCAAGTCATTATAGTTTGGAAGTTCGTTTACTTTTTTAGTGAATAATAAATATAAAATGTTTCCAAATATCATAAGCGATTTATATATACATTTACATAATGTGCGGATAAGACGAAACGGTCAATATATATAGAGAAGAGGAGACAGCAAATCATTTAATATGGCACTGTGAGGGTTTCATTTGGATCAGACTCCATTACAAGGACTCAACTGTTATTGTAGATTTACATCCGAAAAAATTTCATTTGCCTTTCTTGCCGGATACCAAAATTCCAGTAGAATTATAATTATGATGTTTGTCACAATAGATCCTGTCATTCTATCTTTTCCAATCTAATCTAATCAAATCTAATAAAATGCACCTCATTCTTTCATGCCTTTTCATATATTTTTTTATTTTTTTTTACAATAGAACTCAATAGTTTTAAGAAAAAAGATATATGCATCGTACTGATATCTATTTTAGCATTGCATTGGATATTACAAATGATTTCGTTTCTCATTGGGATATCATAAATGATTTGTGAGAAAAAGATCCAAGTAGTATGTTACAGAAAACGAAGCGAACATTCTAGAAATCTCTTTGGTATAATTTCATTGTCAGTGTCTCAGTGAAATGATACACCATCTAAGAATTCATATTTCCATTTCTTTGCGTTACAGTTGTTCATTGGAATGTTTATTTATAGACATTTTTGTTATAAGGTATAGAGAACTGAAATTCGGATACTATAAGTATCTGTATATTCATTGAACATGTAAAAATCAAGATCAGCGTATCGCATAGCTTCCATACTCATATTGTGGTCACAATGCTGAAACGCAGTAGGTCAAATCAATATGAAATATTTCTGTGTGTTCAATCACAGGAGCGTAGGCAAAATGTTTTTTTAGGGGATGCATGAAGAGTATTACATCTTTGACATAGTCAAATATGCCTTTCTCTTTGATTTTTATTTCTGATTCTTTTTCAAGCAAAACAGTTTTTTTTTAAAGTTTTTTTTTTGGGTCTATTTATTAGCGATATGAACATACATATATGCCATGTGTAAGAACAAGGTACAGTATTTAGTTTAGGATGTGTTCCTTATGGTTTACAACTTAACGGAAAACTCGCATGGCAAAAATCATGATAAAATGAAACATCAATAAATGATTAGAAAGGCATTTTCGAAAAACTGACTGATTCTACCTAGTTCCCATCCTCGCCTTGAAATAACAAAATACTTCATTACAAGGCAATCATAAAATTAAAATAGACATATAGAATTCAACTTAAAGGCACAGCAACAGAATACAATACTGAAGTTCAGCAAAGATATCAAACCATGCTCCTCCACATCCTATCTCAAAAAGCCATCTTCGCTAATCAACTAACGAAGTTAAAGTAGCAATAGTGAAAACTATCAATCTTTAGACAACAGCAGCGGCAGGAATAAAAGAAGATTCAAACGATATCTCACACTCACTTGATTTACTAATAACTCGATTTAAGTAGCTCAATTTGTTTTTAATAAATTCTGTCATCAAATCGAGACAACAATTTTTTTATGAATATACAAGGTGTGTGTTAAAAGTTTCCGAACTTTTCTGGCAGGGCATTTTCTGGTGCCGCCATCTTTGTGTGA
>JBANCV010000169.1:0-69138 GCA_037040105.1 Amiota albilabris | reverse complement strand
ATATACTCACACAAAGATGGCGGCACCAGAAAATGCCCTGCCAGAAAAGTTCGGAAACTTTTAACACACACCTTGTAAGTTGGATGACGCAATTTTTCTGCCGCATTCAAATAGCTTTCCTTCATTGACCTTGGCACTAGTAAATATGATGTGTTAGTTCATATGAGAATCAATCAAAAACAGATTAAATGTTTCAAGGTCACCTGATTATTATTAGTACATATAAACATTTCCAGCATTCCTTGTTACCCGTGAGTTTAATGTTGAAATTGGGTTTGTTAGTTAAGTCTGCTGACCTTAAAGTTTTCTCGTTAATCATATGTTAGATTGATCGATAAATTGAAATGATTTTATGATATGAGGCAAAAGTAAAGTAAGTAGGAACGCAATAATGGCAATGACTCAATCATATTATGATTGTAAAAAGATCAAATTAACACCTTTCATTTTCGTAATTGTACTCGTTACAAGAGCGTCATTCTCAATGTTGACTTTGAGTTCCAGCAAATAGTGGAACAGGGAAATGCGATAATTTGTTTATTTATTAAACAAAAAAAAAAAAACCTTAAACCTAAAAAAAAAAAAAAATTTTGAAGTCTAAAATCCTTTGACATGCTTGTATCTGCCGCCGTTCTACGGTTGCGCTATTTGCCGCATCCAATAGTGGATCGCCACTGTTCGTTTTTCGGTCTGATCTGATGTGATATGTTTTCTTTATTTGGCAGTTTAAATTTGTAGAGACCTTCTTCTTCTTGAACGTCATATATGTGTTAATTATGTTTGTCAATGTTTTCCTTGAAAACTGATCCTTTTTCGAGGCTAAGTGAGAAGTTGCGCTTATACACGCGCGATTACTCTTTAAGTTCACCGCCATCACTGTCGGTCGCCATTACTGCAGTACAATGCAATGCTATGCTGCTAACATCCATCCAAATTTCATGACAATCCGATAAGGATTGTATCTAGAGTTGTAAAACTTAAATTCGGTAGCATGTTTTCACAACATGTCGCCTAATGTTCGTTCATTCGTTTCATGTTTTTACTGATCAATGCCGCATGTTCAAATTCTCATTCCCTTGTCATGTTGTCAGCCATTAAGTCTTCGTCCTCGTCTTCTCTCAATCTCTCCCTTCTATAGATGTGTCTATATATCTATCTATGTATCTTTCAATGGGTTAATTTTCAATTTGTGTCAATTTTCTTTGTTGATTTTTTGTTTTTTTCCTTTCTATTTTTCTTTGGGACCGATCTTCTTAGTTTCTACTTTGTTCTTGTAGTAGTAAAATATACATATTATATCTTGTTTTCTTATCTCATGTCTGTTGACCAAACTCGTGGTTCAGTTCGGCAACAAATTTTATTTGAGATTTTAGATCTTCTTTATTTTTCGTTTTGTTTTGTTTTGTTATTCTGTAACTGATTTGTTTAGACCATTTTTATGACACTTCTAATTACTTGAATGTGACCAAGAAAAGATCTGAACATCTAAGGTTACATAAGTAGAGGTCAATAGACAAGAACACGAACATGAAGCACAACACAACAATTTTAGACTGAATTATGTAAGTATGTTATTTTAAATTGTATTGTATTTTTAATGAAAAGAAGAAGCGCACAAGATTAAGCAAAGTATGACAATATATCAATAGAAATTTT
Source organism: Amiota albilabris (assembly GCA_037040105.1). Lineage (NCBI taxonomy): Eukaryota > Metazoa > Arthropoda > Insecta > Diptera > Drosophilidae > Amiota > Amiota albilabris. The sequence goes on along the minus strand of JBANCV010000169.1, from coordinate 67,482 downwards.
AATGGATATTTCAGAATTCGTCATATTGAAGTTGCTGAACACATCATAGACCAATTAGATCACGACACACTGACACAATCTCTTAAAAAATATGACCTTTGCCCATATCTCAGTGTAGATGTTAAGATATGAGATCCTTCTCGAGAGCATTGGACAGGATCAAAGAAGGCTACTGTTTGCTTAATCCAATTATCTGTTTGCCCCCCTTTTCTGATTATTCACTTCATAGTATTGTGGTTTGCTTATCATTTGGTATGGAAGTCATAGTAAGCTCATCTGCAATGCTAAGGATCCCACAGTGCCTTGACATTGATTCTGCAGGTAAGGGAACCATAGATTTAATAATGCTGAGTAAAATGATGGTATCTTTTGAAGAGATAACATTTTTTCAAAACCAATTCGCAACTTCTTTTCTTGGTAGACTCTAAAATGATAGACCCAATATAGCTTGAAACTATCTGGTATCTTGATAATTTTCTGTTCGATGTGAGTTAGAAGATTTAAACATACCATAGTCTTGTGATGTCACTGGCATAAGTTTTTCAAAACCTTTCTCAATACGATTTGATCGTAATGAAGTGGTCTCTCTGGGAGGAAATGCATTAGACAGATAATCAGTAATTTCTTATCAATAGCAATATAGTAAATGAAAGAAATCCTTCTTTCGAATATGTTTAAATAAAATCGGAAATTGATAAAAATCATTTTTCTTTAAACTTAAAGTTTTTGTTTAATTTTACGTTACTTGCTTATCTTCTATTTGAAATGATCATCATTACTTAAAGTCTTATAAATTGTTTGTACACATTGGTACTTTTTGTCTCACACATCAAAATCTCAATAAATGACATTCATTAGGTACTTTTTTTGCCCACCTCTACACTATTTTAACGGCATCGACTTTGATCTTTTTGACCTACTGAATTCTAGTAAAAAATACTCAAAACAAAAACAAAACCAGAAAGAAGGGTATCTTCATCTATGTCGAAGATGTAATACTCTTCACGCAGCCCCTAGAAAACGTTTTTTGTATGGGAGCTGTACGATCCAGTAATCCTAGGATCTTGAAATTTACATGTTTAATGAATATGAATTACAAACTTATTGTGTCCAAATTTTAAGGTGATAGATAAAAAAAGTTTTTCTTTTTAGAACATGAATTTGAGTAGGGGTCTTATATGAGAGGTACCCCTCCTGATAGTCCGAGGGTTTTCTAATTTTAGTGGCTAATGTATATGAGTCAAACACTTCCAGTTTTGAAATTTCATTTTGAAAGCACAAAAAACAAAAGAATAAGAACGTTAATTTCAATGGGGGGTACCCTCCTGGTAGCCCTAGGGTCATGAAATTTACACGGTTGGTGGTTATAGGCCAGAAACTCATAATTTCAGTTCGATCGAACTGTACATAAATAAGTTTTTCTAATAAGAACATTAATTTAACCTGGGGGGTACCCCACCCAGTGCCCCGATTTAACTTGTTCCAACAAATCATATCTCCGAGGCAAAAGGAAACCTCGAAAAGGAAGTTTCAGCTCTCTAGCTCTCAACTAGTCTCATCGAACTGATCACAAATATCTATACTCTATGTGGTCTGCGAGGTCTCCTTCTGTGTGTTACAAACTTCATGACAAACTTATAATAATATTCACTCCCGTGAAGAGTATAAAAAAAGTAGACGTACCCATTTCTCTATTATTTTAAACTCTTTCGTTAACATGTGTTTCATGTTCAATGTTTAATTGTTGTACAAGTATAATATCGTTTGTTTTATTCTATCTTAAACTGTTTTTACATCATTTAACCATGAACCAACAGTTCTAAGAATCATGAATCGAATCAATTGGCTGTTATTATAGTAGATTTCTTATTTTGTCATTTAAAATGGACGTACTCTTGCTTTCCTCTAACCTCTATGGTATGTCATGAATTTAAGAGTACAAAATGGGTTTTCGGTGAACTTCGAAATCTTAAATTCTTGATTTCGTCGTATCATTTAATTACGCATACATTCTGTTTATATAATTAATTTAAATTTGTTACTAATTGGGGTAAGTTGCAATGAGAACAGTTTAAATAACAATAGAAATATGTTGACGTATATGTACATATTGGTAAAGAGAAATACAAAGGGGAAGAAACGATAATGAAATCTCAAGAACTCAAAAATTTCTTCAATACAAAAATTAAAATGTGATTCATTTCTAACTTGGAGATAATAATCATGGTCCACTGTATGTAATGTAGTGGAATCAGAACTTTATAAATGGAGAGTGATTGCTTGTGAAACTTATCACCAAACTTCTTTATACTTATTGGGTGCACAAAAAGAATTTCTTTTAATAATTTTGAAACTTTATTCAGAGAAATTGTCGTATTGTATTGTATTTATTGGGGTCGTTTGAGCTTCAATGCTCGACTCAATAGCATTCAATTGTTGTTGGTAATGCTGTGGTGCATTGATTGTTTCGTTAGGTTAGATTAGCTCATAGAAGATAACTCCAAGCTGATGCCACCAAATGCCCAGCATTAGCTTCTTGCTATGAATACAGTGTTGGAAATATTAAGTGGACCTATTTATTGAAAAAAAAAAAAAAAAAAATATGAAAGAAACAGTTTTTTTGCTCTTCAGAGATACGTATAATCTAATTTGATCTAAGGAGATTTGATTAAATTACTTATTAAATAAGATATCACGCAAATGAGCCCGAATGGCGTAATGTGCTTGTTTTTCGATATATTCCATTGCATTTGCCAAAGTTTCGGATGATATGGCGACTATTTCCTGGCGGATTTTTTCATCCACCGTCAATATTCGATGCCATGGCTATGAGACCGTGTGAAATCCTTGGTTGAGTCATTCCCAAGGTTTCAGTGAGCACTTCTTATGTTTGTCTTGAATCTTGATCCAATAAAGCGTCTTCAAACTGTACTGAGCTCCCTTTGGCGCTTTCAAAACTGATTTTATTGATGAAACATCTTCCCCAAACAATCAAAATATCAGCACTTTTCGCAAATTACATTGTGTTTGCACATAGATTGATATGGTTAGAGGAGCATAAAAAATGAAAGTAATATGAATAATCTATCGTATCTTCAAAGATCAATTATCTGTTTTGTAAAAATTTTTAAAATTTATTGAATGTGTCCATTAATGGATTTACTATTATTTATCACGATAAAAATGTTAATATTTACCATTCACACTAAAAGGTATAAAATAAAATATTGTAAAACAAACGATTTTCATTCATGCGAATTTATTTAAATATTTTATGTGAATAAATTAACGCTTTCAATTATTTATTAAGTTTTAATAAAATTTCAAAAATCAATATTGAAAATTAAGTGATGTAATTACTTAAATGGGTATTTGCCCGTCAACAACAACGACAGTAACAACACAAGCAACAACATCAACGACAACAACATCAACATCAACGGCATTGTAAACAAGCATTTAACCATCGGGCCCATCCAGACAGGCAAACATTCTGGCAGAGGGCAAGAAGGACAGAGACCGGGTAGGCCGGACCTAAGTGAATAAAATGTACTGAGACCGCCACGCGTACTCGTTCAAACTGAATTGAAGAAGAGGATGAAACTGTAGAATAAAACTGGACACCAAAGGCAATGCTCGATGGTCGCTGGACATACGACCGGAGTACAGAAGTGATGAACAAATACATTGTACATACATATGTATAGTACAATATAAGAGCATACATATGTGTATTGAAATCATGGTTAGTTGATTTCAAATATTGGGAAAGAGAAGTACTAGGCAGCAGGTATTAAAGACAACAACATAGCTCAATCCATCAAACACACACGTTCATATGGAAGCTATCGTGATGATAGACAGAAAACAGACAAGGACGCAGTAAAATTGATATGTTATTGACAATAAATGCGAATACATTTCATCAAATCAGGAATGCATCCATCCATCCACATAACACAAATATGCATCAAGTGAAATGTTTGATAATTTACATAGAAACAAAACTATTCGCACAAATTCCATACTTTACGAAATAACAATAACATTTTGTATTAATTGCATTCTTATGTTTCTAATAATGATAGAATATCAGATACTTACCAATAATTATTATCTGATGAATCTGTAAACGGCTGTAAGTCTCAAAAATAATGTGATCATATCACAATCCTTAATACTGTGACACTTATACGACGATTTTTTAAATTAAGAGAAAGTTAACCACGCTTAATTGACTGATGGAACAAATCCAATGACAATTGTATATAAGGACCAATACCCACACTCACGTTACGATAGCATCCTTAGATGAAGACTTTTACTTATAAAAATCATGAGGCTAAGAGCAGTTTCTATGGAATATTTATTTGTTGATAAACATGAAAGGCATGTACCAAAAAACCAATATATATTCGTTGACATTATAGTTAACCTCTTCAAAATATTATAGCCCTCATTATGCAGTTTTAATTGAATTTAGTGCAATCTTTGAATTGCACTTCAGCACTCCTCGCTGGATTGTCACCCCGTGGTATATGGGCGCTAAGAACAATTCCGGAGAGAGCTTACATATGTTTTCGGTTAGGTTCAAGGATTATAGAAGTCGTAGCTCCTGAGGCGAGCAACCCTACTAACCTATACTTTAGCTATCTCTCTATCGATTTAGGAATAAAGATACACTTTTCACCCTTTACCCGAACAACTACATCGAGCAACAAACCAATCCTCGAAGCTTTTGATCATTAAAATTAGGCAAATTTTTATGGAACTCTAGCAGTTCTAGAATTGTTTTAATAGTTGTTGATTAACAGAGGCTCCATTGTCAGCTTACAAATGTCTATGGTATGATCAATTCAATGAAATTTATAGATATGATGTACTATTAAATACAGAAAATCTCTTATTTAAATTAATCAACGATGTATCCATTTTCTTTGTATTAAATTTTACCACACTGTGGCATCATGTGTGAACTACTACATACATATATGAATACGCAAGCAAGCATATGGAATATTCTTACATCTTCTTTCATGTGTGTTAATACATTTCTGTGATGAATGCAAATTTACCTGCATGTTGCATTATTATATAAATATTTACATAAAATACGAAATGCGTAACGCCTGTTGTCAACATCATAATCAACAGCTGCTGCAGCCGCCAGCAAGAATCAGGGGAGAAGCCGGAAACCAGTAGCATCATCATCAAAAACAATAACAACAACCAGTCAACCAGTAGCATTAACGCCACCATAAGAACCAGAGACACTGGACAGTGGACAACGGAGAGTGGACAGCAGAGACTAGAGAGTGGGCAACGGACAAGGGGCAGAAACAGAAATTTCAATGGTAGCTTCACCAAACCAAGGCAAACTCAAACTAAACTGAACTGTACTGAAGTAAACCCCAGTTAAGCCGAACCTCATCGCACCACACCACTCAACGCCAAAGCATCGAACGAACGAAAACGATGCCGGGTAATACACGAATTCATCATCATAAGTTCAATGCGTTTGTCTGTCTGTCTTTCTATCAGTCCGCAAGTCCGCCAGTCCTTCTGTCCGTCCTTTTATTTGTGCCCATCCATTTATGCTTGTTATTACTTGCAACAAGATGCGGTAGCAGCAGCAGCAGGCGATTTGCATATTTTTTCACCATTAATTAAATTACATCGCGCAAATTGCAGTAACAAAAGTCGACAAAGCTACGCCGCCGATGAAGTAATCATTGGTGTACCGATGGGGGAAAGGTGCATAGGACATTCACTTGGAACGACAAATTAAAACTTAAGTATTAAGCTATTCATCTATATATTGTGTATAATATATGTATATTTTAAGTATATTTGTTACAATAAGCCGACTTGAGGCCGCATTGAAAAGATAACTAGTTCAAGCCCTTCCCTAATCTCTGCAGCTACAGATAATTTCTGATTTTCCACCCCTAGGCCGAAAAGCTGGGTACGCCCATGGAAATAATGATGCATACAACAAGAATATAGAGGTAGAAAGATGGTAAAGTAGCAATGTAGTTATAAAGTAAGGTGGTAAGGTGGCAAAATGGCATTGACTATGCATCAGTAAAGGATGCACGCACTTAGGAGGTGCGTTTTATTAAACCAGAATTGAATAAAAGGAGAAAGAGCGAAATAATCTTCACCAGGAAAATATGGCAAAAGTGAAATATTTTTAGTCTGGTTTAGACAAAACTGATGTGGAGTATGCATGCGAGATTTTGGTGTTGCTTCCTCTGCGGAAGCAAGCCCACAAACGGTAACGATTGTTCTCCAACCATCCTAATTTAAGGATGTTTTTGATATTCATAGACATTGGCTGGCATTGGCATAGACACTAGCCAGACAAAAAGGATTTGTGCGTTTCTCTCGGACGCAGCCATAATATACATATACAATAGTAGTGGACAGTGTCCACTGGACACATACATTTTTGGTAGTTTAGTTAGTCTTTGCATTCTTTAAGACGGTTTCAATCAAGCGACGAGATATATTATAGCTGTCGTATCATATAATAATCACTAAATCATAATAATACTTATTCAAAGTATAACATTTGTATTTGACTCGTCTTACCATTTCACGGAATATCACTGTAAACCACAAGAGCCGTAAAGCGCTTAACAAGCGTTTCGCTTTACAACCTCATATCCAAAGTAAAACAGAAGCAGTTGAATTGCTTCCTCAAGTTGAACTCAAAACAGAACTTATGTAAAATACTATTACTATATAAGTTCTTATTGAAGCCATGGAAACTCTCTGAATAAATATTTGGTAGTGGGTCAGAAATTTATGTATTCACCTATACTTGAATCAGCTTGTAATAAATACTAAACAACATGATGACAAATGCGTCGTCATCTGAATTTGCAATACCCTCTGGACCTCCCGTTCTATTGTAAAGAGAGTTCCAAATACAATATTTCACCGTGTTTGGAATAATTCAAATCAAGCCTCATAATCGTCTATAAGGCCCGACAGCCTATCTTATCCTATCCTACACGTAGCTGAAGACATGTTTTGTTCTCCGCTTTGGTCTCCAGAAGTGCATCCTTATAATGATTATGACAAAGTTATAAGAAAATCCTTTTTAAAAAATTATACAAAACTGATATGTTTTATATTATGAAGACTTGACAATAGACAGATATAATACAATAATAATATAAAATAAGATGATAAGAATGAAAACTTGAAAATAGAAAGGGTCCATAAATACAACAGCATGTTGTATGTAAGTACTTTCATATCCAAAGTCTGTATTAATTTTTTTTTTTTTTCATGCATGTCTTGACTGTGTTATAATATAATAGGCAAGCGTGTAACGTCACATGAAAACAGTTGATCCTATTTCAAATGTCATATGATGGCGATGATGATGATGATGATGACGATGATGAAGAGACTTCCTACTCGACTTAACTCACACTTGACTGTCACATCTCAATAACAACACTCAAGAGGCCTTCAATTGTCTCCAAAAAATATTGTAGTATATGAGTAAATGATTTGATGTTTGGATGGTTGGATGGATGGAATAACAACGGAAGGAAGGCAGGATGGTTGGGCAGACGCATTTACATCCCTAATGTATCCAATTTGAAATGTTAATTTTTGACGCTTTTGAAATTTCATTTCTTCTTTCATTTCTTCATACATTTTTGTTTTTTTCATTTCAATGCTTTTGTTCATCACTTTTCAATTTTCATTCTTTTGAAGTGCTACAAAACAGAAAATAAAAATATACAAAATTTATATGTTAGTATGTATGGAACCATCGAAGCAGCAAAAGGTTTGCCATACCAATTCACTCTACTCAACAACATGGAGTTGTGCTTCAGTCAGTCAGTCAGTCAGTCAGAGTCACCCACTCATTCGGCTTGAGCAACGGTTTCGTTTCGTGATATTATCCAATAATGAAACTTAAAAAAAAATGAACGAATTTATGATCCCAAGAGATAATGTTGACGAAGACTATGACTACGATGAGAACGATGCTGCTGATAATAATGATGATGATGATGGTGATGATGATGATGATAATGCTGATGATACTATAAGTTGAATGAGCAGTTGGTTGTCTCGAGTGACAACAAGGCAAAGGATCATACCGAGCCAAGTCAAGTCAAAACGAAACCAAGTTGAATTGAGTTGAGTTGAATCGAATTGAGCCAATTCGTTACGACTCTTTTTGTTGTGGGTTGTTGAAGCCCAGACGGACTGACGCTTTGACTGCTTGTTTCTATGTGCGTGTGTGCCTGACAGATTTAGGCGCATCCTTTGCCTATTACTACTACCATTATACTGCTAACAAAAATATAAAGTACAACCACTTGACATTTTCAATGTCTCGCAATGATATCAATTTTGCGGTTTCACGCAACTTTGTGTGTATGTATAAATTTACGTACGTATGCCTCCCGGCGTGGTGTCTTGAATTTTGAATGTTAAATGTGACTACTGAGCACGGAACACATGTATATAATACGTATGTATGTTTGATGTACCCTTTGGATAAACACTCACTTGTCTTTATTTATTTTGGTTTGTGCATAGACAACAAAGACATTTAGTATTCTCTTCTGAATGTTACTGATTTTCTATATCCACTGAATAACCAGTAGGTCTCTAAACACATTAAATAATTATAAATAGATGCATACACACTAATCTGCGCTCGAGCTCTAGTTTCCCAGCATTTTTGTAATGTTTTAAAATGTTTCGAACACTTGAACAATGCCTCTGAACTGCAGGGCCAATTTCGCGATAAGATTTCTACTGTTTACGGATCTCTCTTTGTGGTGTATTCTGATATTATCCAACACCAAATTGTGTTAAATAAATAAATATCAATAAAACCAACACAGCTCTCTCAACGCACATGACAACAATAACACTGAAAGACCAACCTGATTTCGCTTTGGTCTTTCAGAAACACTTATTGTTGAGAGCTCGCCAAAGCGGTCCTTTTTTGACGGTTATTATCAAACCGACATTCTCTTTGCTCAACTGGAAACCGAAGACTGTCTTTACGAAATCCGTAAACGACTCTATCATTTAAAATGCCCAGACACGTAAAATTTCGTCGATTAAATTAAGCGTGCATTATCATAATGTTAGAGGTTTATTGTCCAAGCTTAATAATTTGTATAGGGATAGTATTTTATTAGTTGTTGCGTCAGGGTGGTGGTGTTCTCATTGCTTTTAATTCAAATCTTCATTCGGAATTTATTCCAATTGTCTTACCAGCTGATATTGAATTTATTAGTGCCAAGCTTGTCCTTCCTCATGTCGCGGTTTTTGGTTAGTGTTTGGCTACCTATATGCTTCACTTCGCAGTTATTAAGTCAGTCTCCAAACTTATCCGTGATCGTGATATCTCGGTTGTACTGGTCGATTTCAATTTACCCAATATTTGGTCCTTTTTCGGGCTTTCAAACTTCATTGTTCCGTCGGAACGCCATGATTTCGTCGATAGCATGCATAGTCTTCCAATATTTCAAAAGAGTCATGTTGTGAACAGCCTTAATAGGACGTTGGATTTAGTGTTGACTAATGATAGTTTTGTCACTATTGTGTCAAGTATTTATCCATTATCACTTCCTCTTACCTCACTTACTATTTCGAACCATGCTTCTGTTACATCATCATGTCCTCTGTTGCGTTTTTTTTTTTTGTTTTCGTAAAGCTAATTTTCTGTTACGCAGGTGGTTCATTAAGTACCCGTGTTAGAAATGAAGACAACATTTTTTTCAAAAAAATTTTTTATTTTTCAAAATAGTCCCCTTTTAGAAATATACACTTCTCCCAACGTTCCTGTCATTTATTGAACCCCTCCGAAAAATAGATTTTGTCGAACTCTGCATTTCCCGAGAGCCATTTCTTTATGTTAGGGAACAAGAAAAAGCCGCAGGGAGTCAGATCGGGTGAATACGGGGGTTGCGGCAGCGATTCATAACGCAATTCATGCACTTTGGTGGATACAACATCAGATGAATTGTGATGAAACAACACCCTTTTTTTCGCCAAAGGCGGTCGTGTCTCCTCTAAGTTTTTTGTCGAAACGGTCCAATAACTCACTCTAGTATTGTCCAGTGATCATTTTTCCTTTTTCTAAAAAATCCATCCGGATGACGCCCTTCGGCGTTTGGGGCCGTCTTCGCCTCCTTTGGTGCTGATTCACCGGGAGAAATCCATTATTTTGATTGTTGCTCAGTTTGTAGTGTGTAATAATGAATGCAGGTTTCATCAACGGTGACAACTCGACGCATTAAGTCCTTCGGATCTCGTTTATATTACCCCAGACACTGCTACGCATCCGCTTGTTGTCCAGCGTAAGCAATCGCGGAACCCACCGGACCGAAAATTTTTTCATCACCAACTTATCATGTAAAATATTAATTTCCGTTCCGGTCGACACACATATGGCCTTTGCTACTTCGCGCACTTTCATTCGTCGATCAGCGAGAATCAAATCGTACACTTTTTCAATGATTTCCTCGATAACCATCTGCCGGGCGTCCTGGTCGGTCCTCATCAAAAACGGATGTTCGCCCACGTTTAAATTCGTTGAACCAATATCTAACTGTGGTCATAGATGGCGACGTGTTCCCATAAAAAGCATCCAACTTTGCTTTTATATCCTCGCATTTTTTCCCATCCAAAAACAGAAAGCGAATTACTGAACGAGACTGATATTTTTTCATCTTAGCGAAAATCACGAAACGTCTGAAAATTATCATATAAGCCAGCTTGGTTTACTCGGTAGCTCTCCTATTTGAAAAACGTAAATTCTAGATTATATAAAAGATTAAAAACCTCAGGGTCTTCTTTTAATTTTGAAAGATTCTGTGTGGCACTCTCTAAATCTCTCTCCCTTAATTGCTGTTGCTATAGAACGTATCTTACTCGTTGTATGTTGCAATTTTATAGAAACACTTAACAATTTTATAATTTTGTAAATGCTAAACGTAAATCTTCATTAAATCCTTCATCTTTTTTAAAATGATTTGCATGCTGTTTAGTTTTTCCAATCGACCTTTTCTACATCGAATTTTTCAGGTACTTCGTACTCTTATTATGTTCATATAATAAATAATTTCTATGCCCATGTATCAGACGACGTGATCCTACTCTATATTCTTCGATCTCTAAAATTTTCTTATTCTCCTGTACCTGATAATGTTCTTATTAGGTCTGCAAGTTCCCTGTGTAAACCATTACAGAAACTTTTCAATTTATCGCTCCAAGAAGCGTCATTTCCAAGTTCGAGATCGTCCTCATATCGAATATACAATTCTGTAAGGTCCTTTTTTCTCCATCTCACCATGGTTTTGTGAAGAGTAGGTCTGCAACCACTAATCTTCTCTAATTTATTTCGCTTGCTAATCGGGGTTTTATTAATAGGCGACAGAATCAAAGCCTTTGATTCAGTTAATCATGACCTTCTTTTAAGTGATTGAATATTATACGTTCGTCTTTCCAATGAAATGACCCCTATACTACAAAGATTCTTTTTATTTCTCTTGTGCGTCCCCTCCTTAAGTATTGCTCTTGTATTTGGTCACCACCATATAAAAGGTATCAAGATCTAATTAAATTTGTTCAGAAGCAATTCCTTTTATTTGCCCTTCGTGGCGTAAATTGGCTTCCAATTGCGTTTGACATCATACTCTGATAGGCTTCTTCTTATCAGTCTTCCATCTTTGTTGCAAAGAAAGATATCTCTAGGGATTACTTTTCTCCATAAACTTATGCCATTCATAATTCGCTTCATTCCTTTTGCTTTGAATATTTGAACAACTGATTATGCCCTTCATGACTCTTTTCGTGTTTTATGTTCTTTTTATAACACGTTCTATGACGTCCTATCACCTAAGAACCCGCCTTGTGCACTTAATACTATCATTCACTCCTGATACTATAATTTTTTATCTCTCATCATAAATGGGTGTGAGTAGGAGCATAGCGCACTATTTAGCAAATAAAATTCCCCCACTGGGTCCGAGATTGATTTATTTCATATTACTTAGTCTTAAGCATGATTTTATATATTTGTTATTACTAGCAGCCAGGCCTGGCTTCGCAGGGGTGGTGTACTTTATAAGAAAAAACTAAACAAAATCTACCTTGTAATGACATAAAATCTACATATTCATCTTTTATCTATCTATGTATCTATCTATCTTCTATCTTCTTCTATATATACAAAGATGAATATACTGAACAATTGATTTTAAAACATCAAATGAATGGTAAGGAAACAAGATCAAGATTATTAAAATCGGTTCAGTATATTTTGCGCCAAATGAATATATTTAAAAAAAAAAGGTATAAAATATAGATGCAAACCTTCTAGGTGACTCCATAAGTACAACAATGAAAATTAAACAAAATTGGCCGATTATTTATACATATATAGATTTATGTACTCTTTTCGTCATTATTTTTATTTCCTTTTTTTTTTTTTTGTTACGTACATTGTTTTGGTTGACAGTATTTTGTCATTAAATTGAATATATAAATTCTTCTCTCTTCCCCCCTTGCACGCATACACATTAACTTCTATCTGCTTTGCCTACTTCATTCTTTCAATCTTCCTTCTCCTCGATTCCCCCTCCACTATCACGTAACAGACTTTCGTAACGCAATTTTACAAAACAGCTGCCCTAATCATTTTCTATGATAATGCATCCCTGTGTACATCCGTTTCCTTTCTAGCACTTTACTTATGCAACCCTACAGTTTCTAACGCACTCTGCTTCTTCACCATTCAGAAACGCGTCTAAAATACGATAATAAGAGTTGAAAATGGATTCGCCAACAGAAGAGACTGGAGACAGGGAATTTTACAACAATATACGCAGTTTCTGTGTTACAACCCACCAATTTCTGATGTATGTCAAGAATATGTGTTGATATTTGCATGTGTGCATGTAATCAAATTTTTTTCATTGCAGTCGCTTAAGAGATATGGAAACCACAGCGGAAGACAGCTGGGGCATCAACTTCGATTTGATTCGGAACGAAGGAAATATGCCTTTTCCTCTCGTCAAACCGAAGATTGAAAGAGTTGAGAAACTTAAGCGGGAGACAGCTAAACGCAGATTGGAGGAAGACGCTGTAAATGCTGCCTTACAATTATCACCCAAACGCACCCGCACAGGTCGCCGCTTCTAATAAGCAATTTGCAGAATGCCAATTGATACTACAAACAATGCATAACACTTATAAAAATATAAAAGGGTATATGTATTTTAAGTATGTCATCTCGGTGTCTGTATGAATAAAAAAATACTAAAACAAAAATTGCTGACAATTGCCATCATAAAATTAATAATACATACACACATTTGCATAAGTCTATGTACAGGCAAAAAAATCATAATCATTCAAATGTGACTGTCCACTACGCAGTTAATACAAGAGACATTGAGTACATTTTTTTTCTTAAATAATTTTTTATACAATTTTCTGTATTACTACTATTTTTATTAATTTTAAACAGGCACAGAAGTATTTCTAATTAATTTATTTATAAGGAAGCCGAAAAATGTACACAGGCAAAAGGCAAATTTATTCAAATTGTTGCGAAGTTACAATATTTGACAAAATTTAAAATCACATGGCGAATCGCCAATATGTAAGCAATGAAGGATGTGGCACTGACAATGACAAAAAACACAATTTTAGATGTGTCCAATCGTTGTAAGTTTGATCTAGTATGGCGCTATAATTTTCTTCGAAGTTCCAATATTTTTATCCACCGAATAACGGGAGCAATTCATGAACACATATTATACATTCCGGACTAAGGAACATTATCAATACTTTGGTACTAGATTAAAGACTCCGTTACCGTAGGTACTACCAAATCTAACCCCACAACGATTCTTGGGTTGGTGGTCTAATATATCTTCCGGACACAGGGAGAATAATAATTACCTGACATAAGCTCCGACATAAGAACCAGGATGGGGAATCGCTGTTATCTGGGTGAAAGTCATTTGGGTGAAGCCTCTTTAATCGACGTTGCTTAATCCCATGGGTCAGCGCCGCCACCAGGCTGGTTGGGTGGTTTTGTAGTTTTTGTTGATAACGGTTACAGTATTGTGTGATTTCATCTCTCACAGTGGGCATTCTTAAATCTCTGTGCAGGATAGTGTTGCGCACAAACATGGACCACTACTTGTCTGTATATTGCCCACTTAATGTTGAGCGACTATTTGCTGGATGGTCGCAGCAACCAGTCAAGCCTGCGCATCATTTACATAAGAGCATGCGGTGGTGGTTCTACTGTCGTCTCGCCATGTGAGTCGCTTGTCCAGAATGAGTCCAAGGTAACGGACTTGATCCACCAGCGGCATAATTCTGGAGTCATAGTTGACAACTGAACAAGTGTCATGTCTTAGGGAAAGGTAAATACGCAATTTGACGATTTATCTGCATTTATTCCAATATTGTCTTCTAAGTGATTTATTTAAAACATAGTGCATATGTATATAAATAAACGACTACAATTGCTATGGATGCAAAAACTGCTTGCGATATTTGTCCTGTGTATGGTGAGGAGGGCGCCACAGATGCAAGGCGAACGCCCGTGATTCATATGCCAAGATCAAAAATGAAAATTTTGACCAATTCGATGAAGAGCGATTAAATCTGAGACAATGAAACTGGCAGAGAAAATGAAATGCTCCCACATTGCTGTAGAGAAACAACTTCTTTATTCAATGGGAAAGGGTATAGGATTGTAGCGCATTTCTTTATCGTATCGTTACTGGCAAAAAATCAATGACACATGTGCATTAATATGAATTAGCGCAAGAAACGGAAACGGCGAGAACTTAGTTGTCAACCCAACCAGACCACAACCAGAATCAAAAGAGTTTAATTATTTTTGCATTTTAATATAAAATTTTTCATTTATTTTTATATATGTATTTTATTTTTTAAATTCACTAAATTTTAATAATAAAAAAAAAAATTCTTTCGTTAATTCAATAACATGATTTCTTTTCAATATGAGTTACATTTTTTTATAACTTATTGTTTAGAAACATTGATAATAGATATATGTAAGTACATAGATTTCTAGATATGTTACAATTATTATTACACAGAAAAAAAAAATCTTACTTAATTTGAAGCTTAAATTGTTAACGAGACGTATACATATACAATACATATAAAAAAAAAAAAAGAAACAATACTAGCTACACAAACAATTGTGTACAACTGATCCCCACCCCTTGGAACAAGTTTGGTGATCCATTGGCCGAAAAGTTCTTTCCATGAGAAAGATGTAATGTTGTTTATTTTGGGGGGTTGTTCTTACACACACACACACATACACTTTTATAATACTTTATATATAATATTTTCAATTTAATGTTTACCATATATGCGAGGCATAGGCGAGTGAGTTTGAATTTTGTGATTAGTAGTGCAACAGTGACCCCAAGTTCAATTGCAGATGCTGCTGCATTTAAAAACAATTTATTAACCCATGACCCATTAAATTATATATTCTAGAAGAGTGCCACCACTACTAAATGACATTTGTAAGAAGGAGTTATGAATTGCATTGGATTATGTCTTACATGAATTTTGGGACTCAAACCAATCATAGGTATATATATGTGTGGGTGTGTGTAGAGCATATCTTTTTCCTACTTATTTTTATAAATTTATTTATTTACTTAATACATAATATGGTATACATACATAATACACATAGATAAATTTACAAAAAGAAACAACAACTAAAACAAAGTACATACATAAATATCTTATAGTTTTCTTTTTTCTTAATTTCATTTTTAACTTTAGATTCTTTTCATCCCATCCAATCCGATACGATCTGACCTATTCTTTTTCTTCCATTCTCATTTAATTAAATTACAAATTTTTATTGATTTTTTATTATGATAATTATTATTTTCTTTTTCAATACTTTTGCAGGTAAAATGATGAACTTTTTCATTAATCTAAAATCTACAAAAAAAAAAAAAAATTGATTCTTTTCACTAAAATATAAAATAGGTATATTAAAGACAACATCGAAGAGATAGTGATTAAATGAGTGGGTGAGTATCATTTATGAACAATTAAATTATAATAATAGTTTTATATACAATAAATGAATTTAAAACAAGCAAAGCACAAACAAATGCCTGAATAATTTTCTAAAAACCAAATAATTTTTTAAAAGACATAGATCATAGACCCTACTACTGCCAGTCAACACCCCTAAAACCCTGTTACTTTCAGGCATCACAATCAGCCGCAAGAAAGCTTGTGACATTGGATAGACGGGACAAATCGCTCACGAAGAGAAATAGCTCTCTCTCCACAATTTCAAAATCGAGTATCCCGAGATTTGAAGTTTAAGATAGAGGCAATGTATCAAGTCTATACAATATTCAAAGTCTTTGCTTATGAACTGTCGCTCAATGTGGCAAGAGCAAGGATAGTTTTTAAATTATTGAGTTATGTAAAAAAAATTTTTCATTCTGATTTTAATTTGGAGATTTTTGTTTTAGGTTAGTTTTTATACTCTTCACGTAGTTTGTAATGCCCAGAAGGAGACATCGGAGACTCCATAAAGTATATATATTCTTGATCAGCGTGATAAGACGAGTTGATCTAGTCATGTCCGTCTGTCTGTCCGTCTGAGTGTGTGCAATCTGGTCCCTCAGTTTTTGAGGTAGAGAGCGAAGCTTTCTTTTTACCGGACTTCTAGGGGGAGTACTTCCCATACAAAACCCCTACTCAAAATAATGTTTGCTTTTTGTGCTATTATCTTGAAATTTGGATACAATAATTTTCTGATTCATATTCATCAATCACGTCAATTCTGGAATTAATGGATCGTATAGCTCCTATTCAAAAAACGTTTCGGCATAGTTGAAGATACTTTTCTTGCTGGTTTTTGTTTTTATCATGATAATGATAAAAGAGATAATATGATAGAAATGTTTTGTATTTTTGTATCTTTTAAACTGAAATAGCATTTGTTGGCATTTCATTGTACTGCTGCTGGTCCTTTAGACTTTTATTTAATAACATTGAACGATAGACTTCTGACAACAAATTCCACATGGGTGGTGATGATGAGGTTGGTGGTGATGGTGGTGATGAAGACACTCCTTCTGCTGCTGCTGCTAAAGTTGATGTTGATGCTGGTGATAACGGTGATGTTATTGCGATTAAGTTTTCACCACTTAAAGTTGCTACTGATGATGATGATGGTGTTGCTACCTCAGTAACCACATCCGTATCGGTTATTAAGGTTGATGGATGCCGGAGACGATGGCCACGACAACTTGGTGTTGGTGTTTTTGTGTTAATTTCATCTTGATTTTGTGCCGCTGCCGCAGCCATTAACATTTGTGTATGCAACAAACGTAAATGTTGCTCATCACGTGTTGTACCACAAACCATCAATGAAGTATTCATATGATGATTGTGATGATGATGATGATGTTGCTGGTGGTGGTGGTGGTGATATTGTTGGTGCTGGTGATGATGGTGATTGTAAGGGTGGTTCATTTGTATTTGTGATGACAAATCAATGCCCAATTCATTGTGGTGGTCGGTAGCTGCTTCATATATTGAAGGTTGTACATCTCCACCAACTCTCTCTTCACTTCTAACATCATCACCATCATCATTCTCATCATCATCAATGGACTCCATTTTAATTAAATTTAATTTTGTAAATGATATTGTTGACGATGATGACGACGATTCGTTATTTTCATTATTATTATTATTATTAATATTATTGTCATTGAATTTACGTTTACCCAAAAGAGAATCCATTGAGAAACTATTAAAATGTTGTTGCGTGGATTTAGTCGATTTTGTGGCCATCGTCACCTTTAATTTTGAACTTAAATATTCTTGATTATCAACGCTAGCCACATTATTTGAATGACGTTTGTGTAGACTAAAGTCAAGTGGTTGATCTAAGGTTTCTTTTCTATGTGCTGATGATGTTGATGACGAAACCATATGTTCCTGTTGACCTTCCTCCGGATCTACTTTATTTCCAGAACGCTGTTGCTCGTTTATATCATTTAAATCAGTTATAAGATTATGATTCCCACTAATATCATCTACTGTCACAGTTTCAGGATCATCATCTCCTTTTTCCATATGAACATTTTCAAAATTCTCTTCCCCGTCATCATCATCATTATCATCATCGTCGACATTCATTTCATGATCCTCACAATTTTCATCATCATGATTTATATTGAATTTTTGACTAGCACGTACCTCATCATTTACATTATCATAGTCAGCATCAGCATCTTCGTCATCATCATCGTAGTCGACATCATCAATAGTAGCATCCTTTTTGAAGACTAAACTGTGACTTCTATTTGAAGGAGTACTAGTTATGCTGTTGCTGTTGGTTGCAAAGAGTTCATCCAGTGCCATTAATTTACGTTTCTTCATTTCTTCAGCTGCTATGACTGTAGCAATTTTCATGAGACGTTCACATTGAGTTTGTTGTTGATATTCCATAAATCGGGTCGATGACATAACCTCATCATATGGTGGTGGGACATAACCAGCGGCGGCAACAGCAGCGGTGGCTCGTGTCAATGGAAATACGGGGAATTGTTGGGCAGTACGCCCATCATGTGGTGACATCTTCCGACGTATATTTGGTGAATGAAGTTTTGGATTTGGATTGGCACTATGACGATTACGTGATCGACGTGAACTAAAGACCATATTACAACCTTCAACAGTGCACTTGTGCATCTCACGGAGATGCACTGCTGAAAAATGAATTTTCAGTGCACCTTTGTCGCAGAAGGTTTTAAAGCAAATGGAGCATTGAACACGTTTTTTGCCAGTCGCTGGATTTATGAATTGTGCAGCAAGATTAACCGGTGGTGAGCCCCAACGTTTTGGTTTCGATGCATGCTGCTGCTGCTGATGATGATGATGATGATGATGATTATGTAATAGTGGTGGTGATGACGGCATTGCTATTGATAATGATGATGATGATGTTGTAGAAGTGGCAGCAATAATAGGTGATGTTGCAGGCGTTGATGTTGACGATGATGACGGTGACGAAGAAGCGTTTGATATTGATGTTGATGTAGATGTTGTAGAATTTGTTGAAATTCCCTGTGTAAGACCAAGAAGTCCTTGTCCATGAAGATGATGATGAGAATGCAGCGGCGGCGGAACAACACCATGGGCCAAATGATGATGATGCGGCAAAAGATATACAGCAGACGGCATAAAAGCATTCATGACGTGTTCCATTGTGTCTAAAAACAAAATAAACAAAAAGAAAACAATAAAATAACGCTAACGATTAGTAAGTTTTTATAGGGGTAAGGGAAAATGAAAGTATTTCACAGATAAGCAAACAGCACACACACACACACACCTCTATGGTATGACAGACAACTGATGGCGGTCTCTAAAAAAAATTCTTGTTATCACGATAGTTCCTATTTATTGTTTTGCGTTTTTGCACATTGAACTCAAGTTACATCACAACCACCACCATCAGCCCATCGAACCCATCACCCCACCATCAACACACATCTTTTTTGGAAAAAGTGTATCTTAAGACTGGACTGGGTGGCTTATTTTGCCAATTAGACAACAAACTAAGGCCCCCAACAGAAGACAAAAGACAAAAAATTGATTGGATCTCCTAAGTTTAAGCCAAGTTCCAAATCCAAGCAACAGTTTCAATCGATTTTATCAAATTTGAACTTAACAAAAATCATTTGATAATTTTACCATTTAGTTTGGATTACATAAAATAAAAAATAAAGAAAATTAAACTTTTTTTTTTTTTTTATTGTCAATTTGTAATCCAATTTTGTATACATGAAAAGTTTCTGATATTTTAGGTCTTAAACTTCTATCAGCAGGGAACTTCTATAGAAATTCATATTGAATTTATCAGTTTGACACCCTCAATGATCAAAACACTTTTTGTCACAATTATTAGGGGACAAAGTGATCAATCGATCGATCGAATTGGTAAAAAAGAAGAACAAAAGGTGACAAGTTTAATCTTTAGTAGAGATGGGTTCATCATCGTTTGTTTTATTTGCACCGCACATTAAGTTGGTTTATTAAAATTTTACAACTTTTCAAAAGCACAATGATCTAAGATCATCATCATACAATAGAAAAGGAGATATGTACAATACATAAGAAAGTAAGTAGAATTAGTAATAGTATGCATGTACATGCATGAAATTAATGTATCTTTGTACATCTATCTATGATCTATTCTTTGAGATTTTCGTGTTTTGTCGTTGTTATTTAGTGTAGTCGTCATTCAGTTTTTAGTTGTTTCAAGAAATTGCCCATTAAATGCGACATGCGGCGAACAGTAGTGGCCAGCGGCAAAAACCAACTAACGAACAATAAACATCACCATGATGAAGATTGAAATGATAATGATGATGGTGATGATGATGATGACGATGATAATGTATCTGAAAAGTAAACTCAAGAAAGCAACAACAAAATTTGTTGTCAAAGTTTTTAAAGACCACAGACCACAGACCCAGACCCATCTTCTTGTCAACTTCAACAACTAAAATTAAAATAGTTTAAAGAGATTTTTTCTTTCTTTGGTTTATCTAAAATCAATCTTTAACGACAACAATTAAGTACCTAAAAGAAAGAAGAACGAGACGAGACGACAAAACAAGAAAGAGTAAAACATACACGGATGATGACAAAGATAAAATACAACAAAGACAAATAGTAGCAAACACACACACACATATATATGGATGACAAAAAAAAAAAAAAAAAAAAAAAAAAAAAAAAAAAAAAAAAAACAACCACCTGATCTAAAAACTTGAAATGACACACTTTTAAGCCACACTAAGATGATTTAGTTACTACTTTGAGATAAATTTTGTTTTACCAACTTCTTTTGAGATATCCGTTGACTTATTTATTTTGTTTCTGATTTTTCTAACCATCATTAGAAAGATAAATTGACAACAACAAAAATTCCCCTTTCAGTTGAAAACAAAAATAAAATGAATTATTAAAAACATTATGTTTTATATAAAAAATAATAATAATATTACAATAAAAACAGTACATCAATATGTATATTGATTGTATTATCATCATCACTATCATCATATACATACATACTAGTACATATGTAAGTTCTTGAACTAACCACATCCACATTACTGAGGGGGGGCACAGCATTATAAATTAACTCAACCATATAAAGTTCAAAGTTTCAATTTCAAAAACTTAATCAACAAAACAGAAAATATATTTGAATATTTTTATAGAACCTGGCATGCATCTACACCTGCTAGGATATTATCCATCATTACACTTAGATAATTGTAGAGTATACTAGCATCCCCGAAAGTGTTCCATGGCAATTCTGAATTTTCAATTTTATTCTATTTTATCATTCTTCAAAATAGAGATGAGCTTAAAGTTTCTCATTTCACACCATAGAGAAGAGTTTAAGGTTCCTATTACTTCCCTCTACCTTTATTCCTTTAAAATTTAAGGTCTTTCCTCTTTACTGTTTCTAGAATTTAAAAACAACAACAACAAAAAAGAAATGTTAAAGTTTCTTGACCGCTGAAATGACAGGCAACAACCAACAGCCAAAAGCCAACATCGACAGTAAAATATAAAATACATCAACCAAATAAATAAATAAACAAACAAACAAATACAATACAATAAGGTGTTCATATACAAGATACATACTTGTACATACTACAGATAGATAGATAGATACTCTTTGAAGTATCTTTTAGCTACGCTTATTTTATATATTTAAATTAAAATATGTCATCATTGTGTCGTCGTCATCGTTGTCGTTGTCATCGAAGTCCATTGTCATTGTCTTTGTCTTCTTTTCTTGTCATCTGATTGACGAGATGACGATGTTTTTACCAAAATAACCACACACAAAAAAAAAAAAATTAAACAAAATATGTACAAAAAGCGTTAACTAAGACTAGATACAAGATAAAGACAAAAAAACATATTTGGTTGGATAATTTGATTGTTAGTTTCTTGTGCTTTTATAGTAAAAAAAAAAAAAAAAAAAAACCACACAAGTGAGAGGTTTTCGGAAAACATTTTAGACCTTTAGACGAGACACAGGAATTGAATATTCACAACCATCATACCATAGATGATGGATGATTAGATTGGATCTATATGTTCTACTTGTTGTTCGTATTGGAAAAATAGAAACCAGACCAAGAAAAATGGGAATTTATCAGTACAAGAAATTCTTCCCTCCAATAGATGTATGTAAATGCATGACACACCTCCCGAGAACTAACCGACCCCCGGAGTAAAATCAAGAATAAGTACATGCATAAATCTATTTTGAAGCAGCAACATTAGATTAGTAATCCTCATATCGTACTACTCGAAAAATGCTATTGTGAAACAAATGTACTATGTATACTTTGCATTTAACACAATCCAATCAAAAATCTTTAAGGAGAGAAATACAATATCAGAAGCAAAAATCTTGATATGATGAGATGATCCGTGATGTAACAAGGTGATTTTCGACAGAGGTGATTTCAAAAGAGCAAGAAGTTTCTCTAAGAAACCCCACCACAATTTCTAGGACTACTACAAGTAAATACAAATGTATGTAAATAAAAACTGTTGAAGCTTTGGCGACTAACAATGATTAAAATAGCGACGGCATTAATCTTGAATAGAATTTTCTAAGGATCTCTTCTCCCCTTCAATGGTGTCTTCTCACATTGTATAGTTTTGTTACATTTATGAATTGAAGAAGGAGAATTATGTATGCAATTTCATCACTGACATATCCAAATAACTATTTGTTGACCATTCATTTACACTTCACTTCTCGTCCGTAAATCTTTACTACTAACATATTTATGATTTTCATGTATTTTTTAATTTTGAGTGTAACATTTTTATTAAAATTCTTATAGATATTTAAATATTTTAAAAAGCGACGGTTGGAAAAAGAATTAGTGACACAAATGATGAAATTGAGCATTCTGATGTATTTGGGGGAAAATTCATTCAATAATTTTTTTAAATCAAATTCTTACTAATTTAAAAATGAAGAATTTTGAAAACTCAAAATTTTTCCAAATTGTTCCTAATGCCGACGGCTTTTGACAAATGCAAATTGTTCGTTTATTTCTTTAACATGAATTCTATTTACACACACTTGAATTCATACAAACATACACTTGCACACACACATACACACACGCACACATATTTATTATTATTTTTATTTAATACTTACATTTTTTTGTTTTTAAAGTTTTTTTTTTAGAAGTCAAAACTTGCTTTTTGCCAGTTTTTTCCTTTTTGGTAAAAGTATTTTTCTTATTGTAATTTCTTCATAAGTTTATGCACTACTATTCTTTTTCTTATTTATGTTTATTTATTGTTTTTAGTTAAAAAAAAAAAAAATATTGTACATGTGTTTTTCTTTCTTATTTGTTTTTAGCACAAATTTGTATTCATTTTTTTATTTTGTATTTTTGTCTTTTGTCACTAAAGAAACTCCGAAGAAAAGTTTTTTCTTTATATTTGGTTTTACGAGAGTTTTTCCAAAAAAAAAAAAAAAAAAATATATAAAAATTGTTGAATTGAATTTTGTTGTTGTTCTTCTTCTTCTTTACACTCCTGCGCGGAGAGTAGAACGAACTACTTCGTATAAAGTCGTGGGTGACACTGACTCTGACTGCTCAGTGCAAGCGACGGACGACGTTATGTGGTGTGTGCTGCTGTGTGTTGTGCGCGTAGTGAGAAGAACAAATACATACACATGCAATGGCAAACGAACGACGACGACGACAACGACTATGAACGAACGAACGAGTGTCCCACTGAATGTGTAAGTGAGTAAGTGAGTGGATGTGTGAGTGAGCGAGCGAATAAGCACACGAGCAAGTAAACGACAATTATGACGACGACACAACGACACCAACGACGATGACGACGACGACAAACAGCGACACGAAGTTGACGTCTTCTTCTGCTTTGGTTACTTTGGTTACTGACTGAAACGTTCGTTGTTGTTGTCATTATTGCTTGTTTGTGTATGAGTGTGTGAGTGTTGTCTCTGGTTTATGTAGTTGTTTTGTTGTTGCTGTGGTGACGACGACGACGGCGGCTACTACAATTTAAAGTGATGGTGCTGGTGCTCTGCTGCTGCTGCGACTTTGGTCTGCTTGCAATACACAGACCCTGTGAATGTCGAACGACCAATAATAATAATAATAACAACAACAACAGCAAAGCAATGAATGACGACAATACACACGCACGTACTCACACGCATAAAAAAACGCACAAAGAGCATTTTAAGATGAGAGTAAGGGAGCGAGTGAATGAGTAAGAGCGAATGTAATTCTGTCTCTGCTATTTGTTGGGTGACACTTTACTTCAGATGTATGCATGTGTATATAGCATCTGCTGTAATATTTGTGTGTGTGTGTTGTGTTGTGTGTGTGTGTGTGTGTGTGGCCATTTTAACACTACTTCTATTACTATTAGTTTCTCTCTATTTCTATAGCAAGAAGATGCGACAAATTAAAAGTAAATTTACTGGCAGACAACTGTCAGTCGGACGGATTAACAAAATGACTATTTTCCATCACACAAAAATGTCTCAACATAACAGTTAGAATTGCATGTATTATCAGTAAGAATAAATAGAATAATGCTATTAATTAGGATGTAAACAAAATCAGATCATAGGTAAATATCACTCGCTTGACCCTTGTATGATTTTCCAGTGGCCACGATCATTTTCGATGACTTTGATTTCTCTTCATAGTCATTATTCTGAAAATAATAGCAAGTCAAATTTATACTCATGAGCATCAACATTTATTTATTAACTTAAAATTCATATTAACATATGTACACAAGTTTCTATTTCTTAGGATTCGTTTCCACTTGTTGGGGCCCCTGCCGACATAGAATTTTGGGTCCCGTAAGCCCATGTAAATATCTTACTCCTTGGTTAATAAAAGACAATTGTAAGTATTGTAGATACATTATTCGTTCGAGATCGGTGATCTTCTTATAAACCAGCATATCGCATTTGCATAACGTGATACTATGAAAACGCGCCAACACCTCGAAATAAGTAGCTATGTATGTATGTACATAATGCATACATTTCCATACATAAGTATAATACTGTAACTGGCCTTCCCTGAAGCCATATGCTTACATTCATTCATATGTGGACTGCATTAACAAATTCTTGTGTGTTGTACCATATTATTGCTAAATAATCTCATTCTTTTCCTTACAATTGTATTACTCTTATATTCGGATTCTTAAGAGTGGTGTTCACTGTGTAGAATACACTCTTTTTAAATATCTCTCTCTTGAATCGGCAAGCACTAACAATCAACACATGCATTTGGAAAATGTCGATAAAGCAGTGTGGGCTCTATCGTATCCAAGTTTGAAGTAGAGAAATCTTCTTAGTGTGAAATGGCGACGGCAATGACAATGACAACAAATACGTACTTACTTACTTCTATTTAATTAGTTGCTTATAATTATTTTCATTTCCCAATTTTTATTAACATTAATTATTGTTTATCAATAATAATGATGATCAAATTTATATACTTATGCACATGTACATATGTATGTACATAGATAAAAAAATTATTTAAATTCTAATTATCGTAGAATTCGTACATAGTTCACTCCTTTCTTTAGTTTTAGGTACTAATACATATGTATATATTATTTAATAGTATGGTCAAATTATACGCTTACTGTAAACTCTGTTTTTCATGGTTTAAAGGAGAAGAAGTGGTGTCGGAATTTTTTATTGTCAAATAAAATTATTTGATTTGATTTTATTTGTTTTGTCTTCTATTTTTTTTACTAAAATCCTCATTCGTTTTACAGTTTGTTATATGCCCCGCCATCCATTAGCCTAACCACCCTCACACATATATATATGACTATAGCAATGGTATAGTGTTATCTCGCTTATGCAATGTCGTCGTCGTGTCGCCGTTGCCGCTTGGTAGTGGACCATGATTCTACGAGTATATTGGGTGACATGCGACAATGAGTGACCGACCGACAAGCGAGCAAGCGAAGGTAGACAGTATATGAACAGGCATTTTGTGGCAGACGCCTCCCGCACACACATTATGGTACTACGCTTATAAAATTGGTTCGCTCTTACTCTTCTCCTTTGTCACATTGACTCTCTGTAACTACATAAGTCCATCCATCTGTGTGACTGGTGCTGTGCTGTGCTCTGCTTCGGCTGGCTCTGCTTTACTTTTTCTTAGCATCATTATTTCGGCCGGCCATTCGTTTTTGTCATTCGGTTTGTTGCTGCTGCTGCTACTCACTCACTCGTTCGTTCGTTGCTTTGTTTGTCCATTTGCCTCTCTCTCTCTGTCTCTCACTCAGTCTTAGTCTCTTTTAGTCTTATTCTCTCTTTGTACTGCAGTTATCAACTGAGTAAGTATTGTGTGTGTGTGGTTAAGTTGAGTTTTGGGTAAGGTGTGTTGAGGTGAGTTAGGGTGAGGTGTGAGTGCGTGCGTGTATATTTTGCTTGGTTGGGTGCTTGGCTGGGTCTATCTTTGCATTTGTGTGCGTACGTACAATGTTTTTTTGGGTGAGTGTGTGTGTGGCTGAGTGTGGACAATATTTGAGTGCGAGTGTGAGTGCGAATGAATGTCGCCTGATTTGTTGGTGTTGTTGTTGTTAGAGCGCGTGTGTGACAGAGCTAAAGCGATGATTGTGTGTGTGTATTGAATTGAATGAGTTTTTTGGTCTTCCTTCGGTGGTCGCCCATTCGTCGTTCGTTCCGTTTGTCGTTTGTTCGTTTCTCCGTTCATTCGTTGGTTCGTTCGAATGAAATGGCAATTTTTGGTTTGGTTTGCTTTGCTTTGACTTGGTTTTTATATATTCGGTAATGTTCGATTCGGATTTTCAAATGTCGTCGTCGTCATCGTTGCCACACAGTTTATACTGTGCTTATTTTTTTTTTATTATAATATCACCAATGGTATGTGCCTATGTTGGGTGTACTTATGAATGTTTTGTGTTGTATGTATGTGAGTGACCATCGCCTGGTGCACATTTCTCCTAGATTTTTTCGCTTTCTCTTATTTTAAATTTTGTCATTTAATTTGTCGTTGTGTTGTCGTCGTCGTTAAAGTCCACTCTTGTATGTCTCTCTCTCTCACACACACCATAAACACTCCTTCTCTCTTGATCTCCTTCTTCAACCTATTCACTCGCTCGTTTGTCGCTTGCTTATGCGTTTGCGCCTCAACGAATTGTGTGTTCTTTACTATTTCTGACTCTGTGTTTGTATATACAACAACCTACACATATATATATATATGTATTAATGCATGGATGTGTGTGTTTGTCTCTCTTTAGTGTGTTTATTGCCCATGTATGTGTTTGTGTACTGTTTTACGTTGATATCATCATGCGACACTTTAATATGGTTAAGGGGAGAGCGAACAAGTGACTCTTAAACCATCATTTCCCCCACACTCTTTCTCTTCTTCCTTTTACACAACTACTCCAGAACAACAACAACAACAACAACAATAATAAGAACAACAAAAACATCGATCCCGCCTGCACCAATGACATTCGAGCATTGGTGACAAAGACATTTGCTGCATTCATTTTTACTGGCGGCAACCAAAATAAGCAATGGCTGACTGCTTGCCAACCCGCCTTACCACCTACCCAACCAAGAGCTTTACTCTGTTCTGCTATCTTGCTTTTCTTGTTGTAAGTATATACATATGTATATAGTATGCTGTGTACATACCAACATACACACATTATCCATATACGTAAATGCATACGGATATGAATATAATTGTATATATATATATGTGTATGGCTCTGTGTTCCTTTTTGTCTTTTGTGCTTATACAAGATTTAGCTAAAAACAAAAAAAAGGACAACTAAAATGTAAACGAAATAAGCAACCATCAGAGAATAGGATAGCTTCCCCTACACTATATATATGTATGTACATAAAGTATAACATTTCTCAATTTGATATTGCAATCGTCTCCTCTACTTATCACATTCGTGGAATTGAAATTGAAATTCCAACAGCCACCGCCTGTCAGACGCTCTCACACACCGTTTCTTTACTATCATCTTCTATTTTTTATTGTACATACTAAGCGCAATTGTAAAAATTGAAAAGTTATATTAAACAAAACTCAACTATACATGTATTTCTTGTTATTTAGAATTTATAATAAAATATGTATATTACAATTCGCGCTGGATGTATGTAGTTCGATGACAGTACCAAATCAGTATGTACATCTATAAAATAAATAAAAATTTATTCAATTTATCAATAATCTTCAATTTTATAATAGAAAACAATACAAAAAAAAAATTTTATAATAATTTCAACAGAAAACCAAAGGATCCATCTACATTCAGGCAATTATGTACATGTGTGATTTTACATGATTGTGCATTGAAAATATAATCCTTCAGGCCTGCGAAAGGAAAATTTGCTGCTGGGCAATAGACATTTGAGTGTGGCATTATGGACTACTATGGAAGATTAAATCCCTTTTACCTGCGCAACTATTTGCGCCTCATCAGGTTATATCTATTGAATTGTTCGAGTTTATGGTTGAAGTCCATGAGTATTGGCCGACTATCCGCTACATCAGAGCTTTTGTTCCACAAGGGAGTGTCTACAAGGAGGAGCGTCCTTTACACGCCAACGCCAACCAATACGAATACCCTAGCCCCCACTTATGCTAACGACAGAGTATTTTTAAAGAGTGACACTTCATGCGATCTAGCTGCTGTCGCGTGTAAAATACTTGAGCATATCAATGATATAACAGTTAAGTGTAAATAAGCTGCAAAAGCTTCGATGGCTTAATATTAATATGGCTGTTAAGGTTACATTATAAATACAAGGACATAGTTATATCATCCAAACACGCATAACATTCAACTAGCTGCTACGTCCAAGGGGAATCGACTTTAGGCACTTACTATAAAATATTACCTTAGAAGGTTAAAAAGGATCCATAATAATCTAAGATATGATTCAACTGAAAGTTTGACTTTTTGTATTTTTCTTCGATTTATACAATATTATTGTATTTTATTTATAATTTTAACTAACATTTCTTTTAAAACTTTTCAGTAGCATTGTGTATATGCCACAATAGAGTATTGTTTCTTCATCACCAATTAGATATAATGGCACTACACGTAGTGAATAGTATTATAAGTTTGTCATGAAGTATGTAATGCAAAGAAGGAGACATCGGAGACCACATAAAGTTTATATATTCATGATCAGTGCGACGAAACGAATTGATCCAGCCATGTCCGTCTTTCCGTCTGTCTGTATGTATGCAAACTAGTCCCACAGTTTTTGAGGAAGAGAGCTGAATTTTTGTACTAAGATTTCTTTTCACCATACGCAGCAACTTGTCGCAATCAGCCGCGTCGTTCCACAGGAAGGGATTCCCCTCATACAAACACCAAGGTCAAACTAATGTTCTTATAAGAAAAACTTTTCTAATATCCGACCCAATGAGTCCAGTCTAGCTAAATTATAGAAAAATATTGAAACATAAATTTAATAATAAAGAATCATTTGGTACAAAATAATTTACATTATTCACGTTATTTATGTATATCTGAGCAAATCCAAACATAGAACTACCTGCTATTTCGCTAAAACGGAGCAGGTGGGTGATGTAGTAAATGAGAGGCTATCCAAAGGATATCTAAGCAAATAATTTTAAATACATTGTATGTATAGTTTTCTCTTTTTGTTTGTTTTTATATATATACTTGTATCTAGGCAGAAGGCAAGTAGCCATGCTAATCAATATTATCTTTAAAAAATTTTAACAATTGTAAAAAATTTGTAAAAAAAATTAAAAATAAATAAACTACTACTACAAACAAGTAAAAGCAAAGAAAAAAGTTGATCAGTCTATGTGTATTGCCAGATTGGATTAAACATTTAGGGGGGAACAAATACAACAATAACAACAACACACAATATTCAAGAGGGAACAAAGCACAAAAAAGGAAAAACATGTTTTCTTTTAAAGCTCCTATTTTTGTTTGTGATCCGATTGGCAAAAACAAGCTTCAGATTTCTTCTACCAAAATTCATCTCCCAATTTAAGTGTTCTTCAATCGAACCACTTCCCCCCACCCACATTAAATAAATAAATAAGATGTTATCAAGATAATTAATCATTACAATACTATTGATATATTTGTTATGTATTCTGATTTTTTTTTTTTCCAACTATAGTACCAACGGGCCAAAATTAATGTTTCGCGTACATATCTTACTCGCGTATAATAACAAATAATTTAAAGGTAAATTTGAAAATTTGCTCCTTACAAGATCATAAGAAACTTGTTGATCGGAATTAGTTAATAGTTTAAAATTTCTGGTAGTATCCCTTTAGCTTGTTGTTGAATTCAGCTTTAGTATCCCACAAGCGAGCTGCCTCTTTATTTAAAGGATTATGGATTTGCGGCTCACGAAGAAGATTTAGTATTATGCCAAAAATATAGCTGGCATCAGTTAATGCGCACCATTTATTAGGCTTAAGAATAGCAAGAGAAATTTCACCGGTCGAAATATCCACGTTTGGATGGTAGCAACGAGTACGGAATTTTAGCTTTGGTGGTTCGAATGGATATTTCGACGGAAATTCCATGCGCAGACAATAGAATTGCCCAACATAGGGGCAACCAATTGGTCCCTTCAACACTACTGTCCAACTGCGAAAGTTCTTAGCATCGGCTTCAGCTACCAGGATTCCCGGGACCCTCTTCAGGTCATGTAGTTCCTTATCTAGGCGTTCGTTTGTGGCTAGCAAGTTGCAAGTCATTTTGCAAATATAATTCTTCTTATTGTTATTAAAATTTAAAAAATATATATATATAAGTATGTATGTAATTCCACGCGATTATTTCTTTTTGTATTATTTAAGAGAAATTTTCGTTTTTTATAGCAACGACTTTGTTTGAATAAATTACTTTCGAATGTAATGCTAATGACAGATAACTCAAATTTCCATTATGCCATAGTCAAACTCATTTAATATGAGATTGACAGTGAACTTTGTTTAGATACTTATGTAGTGGCCTCACGCGGCAACATAAGTTTAAAAATATTTCGTACCTAATATTCATTTCATTTGAATTTTATACTCACGTCACGCCATTGCACTTGCTCATACAAATATTGGCAAGTCCCGTGAATGCAAAAATTGTTGACTAAATAATAAAAAATAAATATTATATTTATTCCACTATTCTTGATTCTACCAGAGATATTTCTAGTAATGAACAGCTTTCAATTATTATAAGATTTGTTAATACAAATACAGAAAATTTTATTGGCTTTTGCCAGTTGATAAACTGCAGCTGACAGTTTGACCAATTACATTCTTACAGAGTTAACATAAAACAATGCAAAGCTACAGAGGACAAAGTATATGACAATGGAACAAATATGCATGGAACAAAAAGTGATGTCCAGAAACGAATACTTAAAATTAATATAGTTGGTTATTCTTTGCCCGGTGGTAGTCACAACTGGAATCTGAATTTAGGTGAAAAGGATCTTGATCTTGTTTTAGTTTGTTACAAAGACAGTACACTCTGTTTGCCGGTTCGAGTCAGAGGTGGGCTATTTTAAAATTACATATAAATATATATATCTCTAAAACCCCTTTTTGAAACTAGATGGGAATGTAGGCTACTACTAAGCAACATATGTGATGCTTTGAGTCACAGTCTGATACAAGATTTCCATCTTTGAAGTTGTCATCATGATCGGACACCGGCAAATGCTGCAACAACTATTAACAAGAATAACAGTGTCTGGACAGCTAGACATGCAATAAAGAGAGTGAGAGTGTGCTTGGTCGCTACAATAAAATGACAGAAGCCAGCTCTCTCAGCAAATAATTTACGACGACCTTTGAAATTCTGTAAGCAGATTAAAAACTGTACAGTTGATGATTAGAAACATGCTATTTTTAGAGCAATGAAACAAAAATCACTTGGTAAGAAGTACTACTGGCATTGGACACATGAGTGCAGCATTAGGTGAATCAGACCATGTTACAAGTTGTTGGAGGCATATTGTTTTGGGGTGACATATCGTGCTTTGCAGACAATTGTAGGCCTTCCTGATTTTGTAGATGAGTGTGCGTAGCCTTTCCAGATTTCAACCCCATACGAGATTTGTGCTTTTGTAAAACAAAGGCTGGATGCTGGATGAAAAGTTTCTACAAAAATTAACTGATCTTTATGAAAGAATGAAAAGAGGGATGTAAAGAAGAAGGTCACGAAACGATCGGAAAGCTGGTGAAGAGCATGCCCACAAGGATTGAAAGTACATACATACATATAATGAACAACAAAAGGCTTTGTGCGAAGTATTAATTTAAAATATTAGAAAGCAATAAGACAGTCACTTAAGTGTGAAAGGTTCTTTTAGTTTTTAGTTTTCTGTGTTTTTATTTTATTTTTAAACATTAATATTTTTGTTACCTTTTGTTAAAAAGAGAAATGAAGATTATTGATAAATTGAATAAATGAATGGAAAACATTTGCCAAACATACATATGTATTTTCTTTTACTTATATATGTCAATTCTTTAATTTAAAGCCATCTTGATGTCATTTCCTATTTTCACTCTCTCTTTCTCTCTTTGTTTGATTGTCCAATTTGACATTCACCAGGAATGACAACAAGCTCATATTGATTTCCGTTATCCATTTTGTCAAACAAAATTAATTTTTGTTGACAAAACAATTGTGTCCCCAGATAATAGCTAGGACGATTATTATTTGCACATTAGTTGCATCTTTGTTTGATTGTCAAGAGAGAGTCATCATATCTTAGAGCTGTCAAATTATAAATAGTAGCCCCAATTGATATCTATCCGTTAAATTCAAAGTATTTTTTTATTGTAATATGTATGTATATGCATGGGTTTACAAGTTTTTATGCAACAAAATATATATACACACGTATTAAAAACGAATACAAACTACAAATAGTATTCTTATCTTATTTTTATTTATTAATTTATTTATTAAATATACCAAATATTATCGAGTCTTGCTCCTAAGGAATATGTATATAAAGGTGTTTAAACAAAACAAACTTACAAAATTATGGCTTCTGACGTCTGAGATCATTGGCGTATTATTGTTGATAAAAAAGGAGCATATCTTTGCATAGCAATTTACTGCTTTTTGGTGTTAACAGTTCTGCAATGTCAGAAGATTTTGCTAAAGCCCCATCCTTACACACCAGCTAATCCAATTTCAAATGCCTTTTCGGCTATTTTTATTACATTATACATACATATTATATATTTTATTAAACAAAAATGTAAATAATATGCAAATAATAATCGTCTTTAAATTTCAACCAGTGATTATCTGGGGACACAATTGTTTTGTCAACAATAATTAATTTTGTTTGTTTGACAAAATGGATATCGGAAATCAATATTAGCTTGGTGTCATTCCTGGTGAATGTCAAACAAAGAGAGAGAGTGTGAAAATAAGAAATGACATCAAGATGGCTTTAAATAAAAATATTGACTTATAGGTATAAGTCATTTTATTTATGATTTTCACAACCGGTTGGAAATCTTTGATGGTGACATCAAAATAAAACTATCGATACTATCGATACCCAGCTCCACCATATCTAATTGGATGTAAGTTATAAAAGAATATTTTTCATTATTTATTTAATATTTTTCTCATTTATTTACCATTTAATTATTTATTTGTCTTGTTTTTTTCATTTGTCATCTACTCTAGTCTCTCGTTTTGTCATTATTCAATGTTATTTCTCTCATGATACTTAAATATCGAATTGCACACATCAATATATATATATATATATGTAGATTAAGTTAGCAGTGAAAATTCATTTAGTGTCACATCATTTCATTTGCCAGTCATTCTCCGACTATCGTTCCTTGCGGTCAAAAGTGTTTTTTGTGTTTTAAAATTGTGTGTGAGTGGAAAGTGTTAAAAAAAAAAAAAAAAAAAAAAAATAATAAAATAAAAAAAAAATTAATAAAAAAAAATTATCAAAGTGAAAAAAGAAAATATACAAATAAGTATATGAATAAATATAATTACTAAAATTAATGTCGCGTCTTTTTTAGGCTAAGATTATTCCATTTGCGCGACAGAAGCTTTTTTTTCTTTCTTTTGGAAAATTTTAATTACGAAAAAAAGGCTTCACAGGCTTCAACCATTTTTGGGTGAGTTCAATTTTATTAAAGGAAAAAATTGCATTTAGAATTTTATATAATTTTTACAAGCATTTTTTGATTTTTTTTTTTGGCGTCTGCCATTTTTGCAGAATTCTTTTTTAACGTATTTTTACAGGACTAGTATTTAATAAAATTTACAAAAAATAATGTTTCAACATTTTTAGATTAATATAAAATTTCTCGATCCGCGTGACAGGAGCTTTCATTGTTTTCTTTGAAACGTGTGAAAATAACCAATTTAGGGTGAGTTCAATTTTATAAAAAAAAAAAAATTTCCTTAAGAATTTTTTTTAAGTTTTACAAATTTTTTCTTTATTATTACAACTATTATTTATCCAATTAAATTAAATTAAAATAGTTGCTAAATGCTTTTGCTCGCGTCTACCAATTTTTAGGTTAGAGTCTTTCCAGAACATTCGACAGCGTCCCTTCTACTTCTTCTTCTTCTTCTTCTACAAAAATTCTCTGACGTTTTTTTCTTCTATTTTTTTTTCAAATTTTATTTTCGTGAGCTAGTGTCTAAACTTTGCTCCTCCAGCCTCTCATTTTGTCATTATCGAGTGTTCACTCTCTTTCCATACATATATTATCTCTCTACGCTCTTCCTTTTTATAATGTTCTACTAATGCAAATATGTGATTGTGTCAACTGCCGATATATATTTATACATTGATAGTTGGTGTATGCATATTAAATTGCGTGCATACATTCATACGTATACGTTTGTAGGTGAGTTGACTTTGACAATAAATTTGGTGTCACATCATTCTTTTTGTTAGTCGATCTTGGACTATCGTTGCTCGTAATTCGAAGTGGGTTTTTTTTGCTATTTTTTGTGAGTAAATGGGAATAGTGTTAAATAAAATTTACATATGTAAATGTAATTACAAAAAATAATGTTTAATTATTTTTAAATTAATATAAAATTTTTCAATCTGCGTGACAGAAGTTTTTATTGTTTTCTTTGAAAATTTTGAAAATAATCAATTTTGACTGAGTTCAATTTTATCATCAGAAAAAAATGTCCTTAAGAATTTCATTTAAGTTGTACATATATTTTCTGTACTATTGAAAAACAAATTTATCCAATTAGATTAATGTGAAAATGTTGCAAAATGCTTTTGCTCGTGTCTGCCAATTTTTAGGTTAGAGTCTTTCTAGTACATTCGACAGCGTCTCTTCTTCCCCTTCTTCATATATTTCTTTTTCTATCCTTCTTCTTCTTCTTGAAATATTCTCTTTTTCTTTCGTTCTTTTCTTTCGGTTTTGTTTTTTTTTTTTTTTTTTTCAATTTCAATATAGGAAATGTCTATATAAAACAAAATACATACATAAGTAAATTCTCGAACAATACTAAAAATAATTATTATAAAAATTGAATTATTTCATTAAATAAAATTTTTGTGCTTTATTTTTTTTTTGTTTTTTTTTTGTTTTTTTTTGTTTTTTTTTTTGTTTTTTTTTGTTTTTTTTTTGTTTTTTTTTGTTAATTTCTGTAACATGTTTGACATTCTTTTTTTTATATTATTTTGTCATTCTCTTTCCTGTGTCCTCCATTTTGATTAAGATATTTTGTTGCCAGTCATGATTTCGTGAGCGAAATCATTGTGCTCTCTCACAGCTTGATGTTTCTATTAACAATTGTGAGAGCACAACGGTTTCATGAGTGAGTTATCTTATCTATAGCTCCTTCTTCTTTAGATTTTTATTAGAAGAAAAAATTATCTATAAAGTATTGATACAATAGTGTTGGGAATATTGCGACAATTATGTATGTATTTATATTCACCATGTTTTATTCAAAATTGTGAGTACACAACGATACACTAATTACTCGCATAAACAATTAGATAAAAAAAAAATAATAATAATAAAAAAAAAAAAAAATTGTATGTCCATTCCTTGAGGTGATTTTTGTTAATAGAAAGATAAACAATAAAGTAAAAAATGGGCCAAGTGCGAGTCGGACCTACGCATGGAGGGTTTCGTAGACATTGTTTATTTTTTCAGTGAATTTACTCAATTGGAATATGAAAGAGGTGATCATTAAAGATGACCACAGTTTGTTTCAATATTCGCATAAATGAGCATGTCAAGTCACACACAGATGGCGTTCGTAATAAAAAATATAGCATATTTTTGGGGTATCTTACTAAAAACGCATTTGTTGTATGGGGACCTGCTCTCTTGTTAACTTTATTCTAATTTTATTATTTTTTATGGATATGACAATTGAAATACACATTCTGTAAAAATTTCTATCTATTACGATTCATGAGTGCAGCCAGAGTCGGACGGACTGCGTGAGCTTAGAAATAGGGTCCCGTTAGCACCCTTTGGGTACGGAATCCTAAAACGAACAACTAAAAGCACATCTACCTAGAAAATTCTCAGAAGAGCACTGAACATAGTTCTTTTTTTTTTTAAGTTATACATAGGAAAATTAATAATAAATAATAAATAACACTTCAAAACTTTCGCTAAATGTTTTGGCATTGAATCGACTTATTCACTTCCGTAATTTCTCGATCGGATTTAAGTCAGGCAATTGCGCTGGCACCCGTAGTTGATTAGGAACGTTTTAAAGCAGCCAAAGCTTTAATACGAGTTGTGATATATGCTTTGCATCATTGTCTTCTTTGAAAATAAAAATTATTGCCTAGACTTACACATACATTAGTGTTGTTGTTCCATCATTGATCCCATGAGCTCCATTGGTTCCCACCACCTTCACCTGCACCAAACAAACCTTCCCCCAAAACTCTAAATGGTTTATTTTTAGGCTCCGTGGCGAAAGCAATGTTGCGACATTATTGTCTATTGGCTGATGATATGAATGACACGTTAGTAGGCGCAATATTATATACTTTCGCAGGATTTCTTAAAACATCATTTACTTAACGATAAATTTTTGATGCAGAAATAGTAGGATACACTATTGTCAAGCATTGCGTGTTTTAAGACTTGTAAGAATTGAGGGCGTAATGTACAGAACCGTGTATGGAAAGCAAAAGCATCGATCAATTGATTACTTTTTTTTTACCACTTGAGAGAAAGCATAACAATGTGCTCTGTCGATAATAAAAATTTTATGAAATTAATTTCCGTCACGTAAAAATTATTTAAAAAATTAACTTATGCTAATTCTTATTTAACTTTTTTCTTTTTAGTTTGGACAAATTTCTAACAACGCCTACAAATCAGTTTTAGTATTGTGAATATAAATCGAATCTACTGTTCTTAAAAATGGCTGATAATTTAAGTAAATCAGAATATTCAGATCATAGAGATCACATAAATGTTAATA
Organism: Amiota albilabris; assembly: GCA_037040105.1. NCBI lineage: Eukaryota > Metazoa > Arthropoda > Insecta > Diptera > Drosophilidae > Amiota > Amiota albilabris. The sequence continues at coordinate 29,787 of JBANCV010000169.1, read as the reverse complement.
TTTTTTTTTTTCTTTTTAATTTAGACGTATGCATTTGCCTTGCACGTCCAGAAAAATATTGGCATTGTCCAAAGTGCGATAAGACCTTTTACGGACGCTTAGTGCGTACTTGCTCTGCTCATACACGGGTGAGATTATTTTCCTTGCAACTTTTGTTATTTGCACTTTGTTGACTTGACAGTCGATTGTAAGACTTTCAGTGATTTTTGTCTCTATATATTTATTATGAGATTTTCTTACAAAAAAACTTTAAAATAACATTTGTTTTATTTTCTTATTAGTATTATACTGTACTGGATATGACATGTTGTCCACATTGCGGGGAGTCTATTGAAAATATTATCGGTCATGATGGTAATCTATTAGATTTATCGTTGGAGTCAGTCAACACTGAATCCCTCTCATCCTCATCACCACCTCCAGCGTATTCATCTACTGATCTTCTAGCTCAAGGATCATTATCGTCAAGAGGTGAATCTTCAGTAGAACCATTACCACCAAGAGATGAGTCTCCGGCAACATCGCCATCATTATCACCAAGAAGTGAATCTCCAATATTTCCACCATCACCAAATTGGCCAGCTGCTCCGCCAACCACTCCAACAACTCCAATATCACCATCATCACCGGAATAAGAAGTAAAAAGTATAGATCCATTCCAAAAGGTATATACTTAGATAAAGAAGAAAATTTCTAGATATTCTATCGATTCAATCATATAATTTTAGTGTTATTTTGATAATTTTAAATAGATAAAATTGTGTATCAGTAAGTAGAATTAATTCGGTGAAATTTTAATGAAATATTTTCCTATTTTATTATTATAAGGTTTTGCGGACCAACAGACCGGGGCATACTTACATCATTCATGCTTCAGACAATCAACGTAAAATCTACGCATATTCATCATACAATCTACGTACTACATTCATCATTCATCATACTACATCCATAAAATCAACAATAAATAAATAATCCAGTATCTGATATTGTTTCTACCTACTACGCTACAACCTGTTGCATTAAATACCACACATCTGTTTAACTATTGTCAAATTCTTCACCACACCAACATTAAAAACAACTGTACAACACACAATAAATTTAAATAAAAATGCCAATGCATCAGGTGAGTCCCACATTTAAACTATTTTATTATTTGGATGAATCACTTTATGGGGCTGAACAAAGGATTCATTAAATGAATATATAATATATAATACATTTATTAGATAGATACCAAGTATTCAAGGTTTTAAATATGTACTGAAGGATCTGGTAATCTCCGATCTTCTTCAGATATCAGCATTAATTATATAACCCAGCATGCTTGACACCTCTGTTCTTTTGCAGAGTCCCAACAAAATTGATTAATATGAGATAGAAAAAAAAAAACAAATATTTAAGTTTAAAGAAATATTTGTGATTGAGTTGGCGTAACAACTTATTTTTATTATTATCCAACATTTAGGAAAGTATTTTATTTTCAGGTATTTTGTGGGAATGTTTACTAAAATTAAAATACATGGTTCTACTTTCAACGCTACATCATTAGGCGGAGGGATGCCATTTCCCTCTGCCACTACTTTTAAGATTAGGATTCTAACCGCATACTCTGGAAGCTTTTGTTTTCCTCTATGTACATATTTTTTTTATTTTGAACATAACAAGGTATCTGATGCATATTTAACAGAATTATTCTGCTTCCTTCCGTGTGTCAAAAACAGAAATAGGGTTTCGTTCGCAGCCTTTGGGTACGAAACCCTAAATACGAAGCTTTCTTTTCACCAAACGCAATACAAGCAATTGTTGTTGTTGAATTGCATTCTAGATATAGTGAGTGAAGCTTGTGAGCTATATAACATATATAAGTATATTCCTATGATTATGTTTGTATATATATGTAAATATATTTAGATTTATAGTTAGGAATATATCTTGTTTATTATAGTATGTTTTATAGTATGTAATGTATAATATTTGTGGGATTTTTATCTATGTCTATGTTTTTGAAATGTTTTTTTTTTCCCATCACCTAAGAAAATGGAAGAAAAATGCATTACCAAACTTTTTTTTTTCAAAACCAATGTAAGTAGTGCTCAACACTTTCTTTTGTGGATGCATCAAATTGTTGTGAATCATTAATCAAATTACACAAGATTTTTTCATTTTTTTTCTTCTGTCTTTGCCTCTCTTAAATTCAGTTTAAATAAATAATTGTTGTATTTTATTATTGTTGGATTGTTGTCAGCTATTATTATCTCGAACGACTTTTCCTTAATCATCACCGCGCGCTCACTAATAAAGAGTCTCTGTCCATTGCATCGCATCACAATCACATCCCGACAACGAAACCAAGTTGACCGACTTCTCCTTAAAAAACATAATAAATAAAAAAAAGGCCTTTAGAAGCGCCCCCTTCTACAAAAAAAAAAAAAAAAAAAAAAACTTCAGTTCTTAAACTCTAGTCTCAACTCTCTACAACTGAACTGAACTGAACATAACTGAAAGTTGTTGTGTATACAAGTACACGAAACAATCAATCATTTTTTCACACTTCAATGTCAAAGTGGGAGACCCTGCAGAGCGAATCGAAGTCAAATCGAACATTCATTTTCTTTGACTTGAATTGACCTGATCAGACCAGACCAGACCAGACCACATCCATCCCAGCCGTATGTCCAGAGCGAGCATAACTATGCCTATATATATACATATGCATTCTATAGATAGATAGATAGATACTTATATGACTATGATTTCGTGTCAAAAAAATAAATCAAAAATAATAAAACACATTGATTTTGTGAAATAAAAAAAAAAAAAAATAAAAATGAAAACACAATTTACTTCAATTCAAATGATATTAAAAATCCATTAATAAATTGGATAAGATCGAACGAATGAACAAATGAAGGGGACGCACGCACACACACTTTTTTTTTATAATAAATGATTTGATTTGATTTTTTGTCTTCCTCTCAGCGAGCTCCCTCCCCTTCCTCCATCTATATACATAAGTAGGTATATATCTCTTTGTAGGTCGGTTTGCTGTCTTAGACTTTTGTCTTGAATTCACTTCACTTGAAGTAGTGAAGTGTGCGTATTTTTTTTTATCTTAATTTGCGCTCATAATTCAATGAAGCATGAAGTCGTCTAGAATAGTAGTCACTATATAGAATCATTATCATCATCATCATCACCACTATACACATCCACATGAGAATCAACATCATTTGACATTGTGACATTGAGACAAATAACAAAGAAGTGTTGATTGTTGGATCTCAAAGAAAAGACATTTCTAATAGTGTTTTCGAGTTCTTTCAAACAACTTATTATTGTTAAGTTGTGAAAGACTTTAAAAAATCATTATTATTGGAGTAGTGGATCAACGAAAATTAAATCATTTTTTTTTTTTTTAAATACATATATACAAGTGTACTAGTATCTACCAGGACATAGAACCCTATGATGAGAATGCAGGAGAACAATTTTGGGTATAGTCATGAGATAAATGTAAAGTATCTTACGAACTCCTTTAGGTGAGGTCGTTGGGGTGAACATCTTTTGACTATCGCTGAATCATGTGGTTGTGAATTATGGTCCTTGCTTGGGGATTGGGGTCTTGCAGCAGTCTATCTTTATAACGGCAGGTGAAAAAGTTGATTTGATCAAGTATCGTTCATAGGTATGTCGTGATGCAAGGTAGAATTTTTTAACGAAACATTGTGTATTTTCCTGATGTTGTAAGGAGCTTCAGATTTGGATGCCACATAGCTATATAGACGGGTGCCACTACTACTTGTACCGTATATAACAATTTGTTGTTGATCCGGAGTTTACTTTTCGTGCCAATCTATTATTTTCATTTTGTAATATCAGCACGCAGTGACTGGTATCGAACTTGGTCTACCTGTGGGCATTGCGCTTTAAAGAATACATGGAATTTGCAGATTTAGAGGTATTTAGGAGTATTTTACTTACATATCTTGTGGAGTCAGCCGTTTATACATAGCTTATTGAAGGCTTGCCTAATGTCTAGAATGACAGCCGGAGCAGTATTGCTTCGTTACAAATGTAGCAGCAATGTGATGTAGTTTTTCAGGAGAACCGTCCTGAACCGAATTGATTGCATATTGAACCTTTGGATGAATAGAATAAGTCGATGAAATTACAATGAAGGAAATATATATATATAATATATTAATATTATACGAAGATGGTTTAATGCTTGCGGTCGACAGAGTTGCAGCGATGCATCGGTGAGAAGGTGTTGACTATTCTAGTAACTTAATTTTATTTTAAAAGTTAACAAGTTTTCTTATACATTAGTAACATTTTGGTCGGAGAAAGTCATACATCAGACATTACAGTTCTTCGCTTCTCTATATCCCCAATTAGTTTTTAAGTTTATAACATTTTTCTGATGACATTTTGTTCAAGTAATTAATTTTCAATACATTATTTGTATTTGCTTATTGTTTGTTATATGAAATAAAATAAATGTACAGGATAAATCCTATATAGTAATATTGTGTTAGGGTTTAATCATTTTTCTTTCTCTTGGCGGTGTTTCAAATTAAATCAGTTGCGCTTTTAGAGATTCTTTCTAGGCCTTTTCTTTATCTCTGTTCTGTTTTTTTTTTTTTTTCAATTCTGTGCTGTTTTGTAATGCGTGAAATGAAGGATGATCAAATATATATACATATATAGAAACTTTGATGACGACGACGATGTTGATGATGATGATGATGGTGGCGGCGGCGGCGGCATTTCTTAAAACCACATCAAATTTAAAGAAATACATAAACACATTACCGTACATACATATACATCATAAGTCATTATAAATCGAGTATGTGAGCGTGTGATCGAATGAGTGGTGATGGCGGTAGTGCATGTCATTTAAAAGAAAATCTGTTGGAAGACCATAATTTGTGACAAAAGACAACAAAAGGCGGTAACAGGTGGACAAAGGATCAGGGACCAAGTGTCATTTGGGTCTTTTCAACTTGAAGAGGCGTAGATACTCATACTCGACAGATACGCGCACACAGATGAAAATACACCATATTAAATCGAAAACAAAATATTTAGGAATTATGAGAAAAGAAAGCAACAACTGAAGACGGAGAAATGTTGTAGAGAAAGGAAACAAAAATAAAATTAATTAATAAAAAGGCCAATAATGTATGTATGTAAGTCAGTGAGAGTGTGAGCATGTGGATTAGAATGACATATTGAGTAAGGACGACGGCAAAAAGAAAGGTTAAATCTGACGTGGCATCATTAAATCAGTTTTTTTTGTTAACAAAAGAAATTCATGCTATAAAATTAGTTGACAATAAGAACAGAAGAAGAAGAACAACAATGACACCATCATTCGATCATTCCGAAAGTTAATTTCAGTTTGCAAGATTATTGGTGAATAGAACTTTTGTTATATTCAAAATGATCGGGTAAAATGACTCTTGGCCAACAAAGTGGAATCCCTCCGGGACGTAGATCGACCTCGTAATCATTGAGGCGATTTAAAAGAGCAATTTGGTTATTTTCAAGTTTAAAATATGAGAACTATGTTAAAAGTTTGATTTCTTTTTATAATTTGTTTATAGAACAACAAGTGTTGGAAAGCCTGTGAACCCCTTCATTATATTATACGTGGCAGTTAAGTCCCTAGGTCCGGGCCATGTAAATGAATATTTTATATGTGAAGAAAAGCAGCCAGCTAAATTTTTGTGACTTTGCCGCAATGGTTTTCACAAGCCATGATTTCCGGAATAAAACATCAAGATACCGGACTTCTATAGTTCTAATGATTTAAAAGCTTGGTTGACGGTATAGGAGGAAAGATCAAACGACCTCAAATAAATGTCTATTTTAACCTTATAGGGCTGATGCTGTTAGGTTTGTAGCCGCAAAGCAGTCACATAGTTTGTATTGCATATCATCAACAAACCTTAGTAGATCAGTTCCGAAGGGATTTGTGGTCGTTACTACCCAGTCTTGCTCGGTTTATAATGGATCCCAGCTCGCGCGGTTTCTGTGGGGGAAAGTAGCTTGGGATAGTTAGGGAAAAAATATATGTTTTGTCCATATTGTTCGTTTGTGTGTCCTAGAAATATCTGTTTTCTTTTTAGATGGCAAACTGATCAAGAAGGAGGCAAATTGATTACTCAATCGAATATAAGAGACCAAATATTATATAAAAATCATAACAAATTGATAACAGTACTACATGCTCTAAATGTAAAAAAGTATAGCGAAATGAAATATAAAGTAAAGAATAGAATAATATAAATCTCGTAGTGACTACAAAAATCAATAATGAGATTATGTAATTTTGTCAAATGCTTTTGTTTTGTAATATGACAATTTTGAAAAACCAAACACAATAAGATACAAATGAAGTGTGTTGCGCCCATAGCTAACGCCTGGCACCTCCTTTCTTCTCACCATCAACAAATTCCTTTCTTTTTTTTAATCTTATATCCTTAAAATTTGTTTCATTTTCTCTTTGTTACATCCCACTTACTTAACCTTAACTTAATATTCAACAATCTTTGTTTCTAAAATACCCAGATGTTTATGATTATGATCAAAAAAAGTGCAGATACTTTTGTTTTGTTATGTTTTGTTTTTTGCCTTTGTTAATCAATGATGATAATAATCATGATGTGTTGGTTATAAAGCCAATTACTTCAATGGTTATTACAAAATGTTGCTGATCATCAAAAGAATAGAAAAAGAGGATCCTTGTGTGGTCTGCTAATCCTGACAGTTAGTTAGTGAGTGAATACATCCTAGTCCATCTGAGTCCATCAGTTAGTAGATAAAAATACATGCTGACTGTGTTGGTAACAGATATACACAGATACAAAACAACGCCACAAATAAAATAGAAGAAAAACAAAATAATTACATAATTTTAAAGTAACAGATGATGACAATGGAGTATGTGAAAAAGGAATAGGACGGCAGAAGGGCACGCTGACATGGTCAGTTTAAATTAGGTCTTCTAAACAATGAATTTTATCATTCACGATAGTCCGTCCATTGTCCCTTACTTAGTCCAAGTCGTCTTGGCAATTTCAATTCTAGCAGTTTGTGGTGAAAAGGTTCGCGAAAATTCATTTGCGTAACAGTCTTTATAGCATTTGTCTTTATAACGAATGGTCAGTCGTCAGTCTGCCTAGGATTTCATTAATCTCTCTTTTATATATGATATAGTATGATACAGTATACAGCATACAGTATTGTTTATACATAGATACGGGTTTAAACAATTTGTATCTTTTGCGTAAATATTTTATTACATTATAATGATGTGAACTTTGTCCACACTTAGTAAGTAAGTAAATAAGTAAATACTCAAGTAAGCAAGAAATATGTAAGGAAGGAAAGAAAAGGAGTATCATCATCATTATCATCACCTTTCCATGTTTACACTCATTTACTCATTCACTTGTTTGTTTTTCTCTTTATTTATTTGTTCTTTTGATTATATGAAGTCCTTTTCTGTTGTCCTCCTATGTTGTCATATAATTTTTACCTGCTACTGCTGCTTCTGCTGCTGTCTCATTATTCAAACGACATTGTGAATTATTTTATTGTCCTTTTAAAAAGCGTTTATTGTGCCCAGGAATACAATGTTAATGAAGCTCATTTTTTCCTTCGTCCTTCATCCTATGTACATATATTTATACATATACATACATATTTAGGTATATATTTGTACGTATATTATATCCTTCTTAATAATCTAAAATTCAACGTCCAATAATACAGACATACATAGATGGAATTTGGAATGGTGTGGTGCGGATGGTGAAATCAAATGGAATGGGTTGTTTATCACATGGCAACATAGACAAAGCGTCGGTCGTACGCATAATGAGAAAGGGTGAATAATTTTTACTACCTTCACAAAATAAATAAACACTCATGGTCAAAATAATACATATATTTTCACACACTACTAGTATGTACTAGTGATTTATCAAATCTACAATAGTAAAGTTTTTTTTTTTCCATATATGCAGATTTGTTAATTTTGGAATGCCTAGAAGTAATTTCGGAGACATTTACTTGTACTATGTATAGAAATTGAGTATCATAAGCACTGGGGGGTATATAATATTTTGGTCTTTTGTATAATCAAATGTATTTTAATTTCGTCCTGAATGTTTAGACGAAAGCAACAACACATCAATTAACTTGAACAGGATTCATTCATGGAAAAGTTCCAGTGTTTTGGAAAAATAATAATCAAAAGGCTTTGGAGCTATTCTTCTTTGAGAAGAACTCTTTGGAATTGGACCGAGCCAATTAATTTTTTAACTAACATAAGTACATAGTCGAATTGTCTTACCAAGGCTATGAAGTTATGTACTTAAAGAGCGCTTATTATTTTGTGCATGATTGTATGTATATATGTACATGCATATTTATATAGACTATATAAGTATGTTTATCCTGACATTCTTTTCAAGCAAGGGTGATCCCTTCCTGCCATGACTCGCCCTCTCTTTCAGCCACTGTACCGACTGCCTTCCTTCTTTTTTGCTTTCTTCTTCGTCTCTTTAACCCTATAAACCCCAAAGACTATAGATTTATCACAGTCATGGCAGCACATAAGCAGACAACAACTGAAGCGCAGAGCAGCCTCTGAGTCCGAGAGAAAGAGTCTGTGATCTAGAAAAGTTTTTGTTGCAGAGTAGTTGCTTGCGATTTTTATGAGCAGCCATTATGGAACTGGCACTCTGAAGGACGAAGACGACGACATGTTAAACCATTTTTTTTTTTTTTTTGGTTTTGTTTTTAAATTTTATTCGGACAACAATCTTTATTTTGTTAAGTTCGTTGTGTGTGTGTGTGTGTGCGACCTGTGACCCCGGTGTGTGTTGTTGTGTCTGCTGTCCTATTATTAATATTTTTCATTCAAGGTTTTTTTGTTGTTGTTGTACTTTCCAGTCATTGTTACCCCTTTCTTTTCTGCTACTTTAGTTTGTGTTTATCATCATCATTATCATCTTCATTTTCTTCTAACTGCTCTCATTTACTTCATTATTGCGTACATTATAATTTTTCTGCCATTCACCTTTCATTCATTCATTGATTTTTGTCCCTTCACCCAATCCAACAAAATTGTGTCTGTCCACCGTCTCACCATCATCGTTAGGTCTCTCTCTATTCATTTCTTATTTGTCTGTCTGTTTGTCTTTCTGTTGGCTATCCATAAATATATAGATTTTTAATTTTGTACCTTCTACGAATTAATCAGCGAACTAGAGCACCAGAGCAGTGTAAGCAATACTATAAGCAGCAGCAGTACAATTATTTTTATGACTCCGAGTGAATTACGCTTGGTTTGGGGTTGTGTTCGGGACTTATTCTCATATATAGCCCATTTTTGAGTTTATGTTATGTTTGTATTTGATGTTTACATTTGCATCTTCTGTATTTTGGTCTTTAAAAACCATAAAAATCATAAACGAAGAAGTTTTCAATCTATTACTACGAGCTATTCAGATACAACAAATACATATACAAAAATATAATTAGAGACATACAACTTATTGTGGAATTTTTACAATTGTGAAATTAAAATTTAATTAAATTATTTTTAAATAAATTTTTAAGATCATTTTAACCTTCCTTTTTTTTTTTTTTTTTTTTGAAAAAGTGTGTTGCTTCCCCAATTTATCTTAGAGGTCACCTTCTAAAACCATCCCGAGCAATCCACGAACAGATCCAGAGACCCCAGTGGCGTCTTAGCCAAGCCCCAGGAGTGCCGCTTTAGGACTCCTATCAACGTCTGAATCCTCATCTTGTTAAAGTGAACGAACGTCTGTTTCGGTTGGTACCAAGGCCAAAGTATCCTAGCAGCAATGCCGATCCCCTTCGGGCACACTCATCCGCTGACTCGTTACCTATAAAGCTAGAATGGCCACAGGCATCCAGATGAGCGTAATTGAGTGCTGCCGAGCTTAGTTAAGAGTCACCGCTCTTGACGCTATGTGCAGGCAGAGCTTTTATAGCAGCCTGACTATCAACATAGATCGATATGTTTCTAGGGGTCTCCCCCATTAATCAATTTTGCTGCTTGCTAGACAGCATACATCTTTCCCTGAAAAACACTTCACCAATCTGGTAGACGTTACGGTTGTTGGCCACTCAGTTCAGCTGAAAAGATGGCTACATTAGTACTTTGCTGCGTCATGGAGCCATCGGCTCCATATTAAGTACTGCATAGTTTTAGTGAGAATGCTCGCTTTTTAGCCTAGTGGCAAAAGCATTAGAGTAATTAGAGCATTGGATGCACTACGTGAAGAGTCTTAAAAATAGTTTTCAATGCAACGAGCATCATTTCTGGGATTTAATAGGGACTTCTTAAACAGCCTTCTTCCCCTGGTGGGATTTTTAAGAGTTTTAATCAAGCCCTCTGTGTTTAAAACACTTTTTTACGAGAAGGCAGATTAATTTTCACTTATAATCTGTGATCCAGAACATCCTCTATAAATTGGATATTTTGGTTGCCACATAAATGAAAACAAAAATTGGGTTAACCAACCCAAGAATTGTTTGAAGGGTTAGTACCTTAGGGTACGAAGTCTGACCAGAGGCTGTGTCTGGGACCAAATTTTGGTATAAACTGGAATTGTTTGGTAACAAAATTATTTAGTCAAAATTTTCTAATATCCAAAATTATATTTTAAAAATTTTTCATAAATTGTCCAAAAAAAAAAATTTTATAAAATAATATAAAATAAAAATACATACAACTATATAATTATTGGTAGACCTTCAATTAGCAAGTTTAAACACCTGGAACTTAGCACAGTCTTCTTAACATAAACGAACGAAACTCTTTTTTTTTTTTTAATAATAAAATTAAAGTGTGTATGTTATTATTATTATTACGTATATTATTATTTTTATCTTAAGAACCACATAATCCACAAATTGACATATTTCAGTGACTAGAATAATTGTAAATTATTTAAAAACAAATATTTTCAGTATTTTGTAGGACCACTTTTGGCTTTAATGAGAGCTTCCAAGCGACGATGCATACTTTTAAACAACACATTAGCTGACATTTTTTTCCATTTGTAACTTATGGCTGCTTTCAATGAGACATTCGATTTGATTCCATTTTTTCTTATTCTTTTTTCCAGTAAATCTCATATACTCTATGGGATCTAAATTGGATAAATCGGGTGACGATTTCAGTTGCTTATTGTAGTAAAGTAGCTATTCGTGCACGAGATATGATGTATGTTTTGGATCGTTGTTTTGTTGGGACAAGAAATCAAGACTGTGAAGCCCAGATCTCGTGGCACTTGCATTCTTCCTTAGAATACCCAAATATATAAATTTGTCCATCTTGTCGACGATGAACTGCAGTAGGCCGAATCCAAACACACACAGACATAGTTGGTATAACATTTTTCTCATTTATTTCCCCATTAACCATTCGCCAAACTTTTGTCCGGTCGAAACATATTGAATTTCGATTCATAATAATCTAGTTTTGCAAGGTGTTAAACCTATTCTTTTTATTATTCTTCGATATGAATTTTGCCTAGCAACAAAGATGTTTGTAACATTTACTGACAATTTGATCATTTTGTAGTCACAGTGGTCTGAAAAAAACCCACCTGTTTGATATCCCCCTATTAAAAAACTCCCAAGCGACACCTCCAACATTTTAAGTTTGAGCAGATGATGGAATATACAAGAGATGATAAAAAATAGAAAAATCAATTTGAAAAAATAAATTAATGCTTTTTAATAACCAAAAATTTTCTTGAATATCAAACAAAAACTATGGTAGACTTCGCTTTAGCACATCCAAGTCGTTCAGACTGACCGATCTAGTCATTCCTGCGCAGATTTTTCCTTTCGTTCGCAACAGACTCAACTCGTTTTTTAATTTGTGCGATTTTTCTATCTCTTTATTCAAGACTTGACATCTTTTTTTAATTTTTATATCGCGTTTATTGAGATCTCTAAAGCGTCGTTTCAAGTTAGCTGTTTCAATAAGCACTTCATTCACTAAACAAATGAAAATTTCGTTAACACATACATATTAAAAACCAGAATTGCAAGATATCTTCGACTCTGCCGAAGATGTAATACTCTTCACGCAGCCCCTACAAAACATTTTTTTATGAGGGCTATGATATCTAGTAATTCTAGGATCTTGAAATTTACACATTTGATAAATATGGAACTTATTGTGTCCAAATTTCAAGATGATAACATAAAAAACAAAAAAGTTTTTGTAATAAGAACATGATTTTAAATAAGGGGATTGTATGAGAGGTGCCCCTCCTAATGGTTAGATTCGGCTGAAAAAAAAGCTTTCTGCAATTTCAGCTCTCTAGCTCAGAAACTTTTGCATTGCGTTTGCATACATACAGATAGACAGAAGGACATGGCTAGATCTAGTCGTTTTATCGCTTTTTACGATATGCCCTTCTTTGCATTGCAAACTTCATGACAAACTTCTAATACTTTTCACTTTGTGAAGGGTATAATAAATATTGGCAATAGTTCTAAACTTACTTGCTGAAGTACACCAATCTTCCTCCATTGCAGAATCAAATTTTGAATTTTTTTCTTATAAATTTACAGTTATTGATTTATTCAATTTGTTTAAAAGAAAAACCATAAAGTGCTATAAATTTTAGTAATAACCTTGGTCAAGGTCCCACTTTGTCATACTATTTATTGCGGTTCTTAAATGGGATATTTATTATCTATTATTGAAGCGTCAGTCATTGTTATGTAAAATTGGTACAAATTTTTTTTTTTTTTGTTCGTTTATTAAAAGAAAAGGGAAGAGATAAATTTACAAAATAAAATATAGATAAAGAGGGCTATACCAGGACCTTACGGGATGGTCAACAAAGCTTCGTAAAGCTGGTACCAGCAAAATTAGCCGACGTTTTGAATACGGCGGGATCTCTCCAGGCTGCGTAACGTTTTCATGACTCTAGCAGCAAATCTGGAAGCCGCATTCAAATTGGGCGGACGTTCCAGCATGTGACCAACTAGATTCGAGACATTCACTTCTCCATGCCTCCTTCCGATCCAGTCTTCTAGGCTTAGGATCAGTCTGTTCGTCCAGCGACATTTTGTGGTACATATGTATGTATATGAAGTACATAATATTACATTATCAAAATTATAGGACACTTAAAATTTTACTTTCAACTCTCTTCAAATCTGCACCGATTGTATTTTGTCAAAAATTAAAAAAAAAAAAATTAAATGAATGTAAAAACGAATAAGCTGAAGAGAATACAAAAAGTTTTCAATGCTACGAGCATCATTTCTGGGATTTCGTAGGGACTTCTTGAACAGCCTTCTTCCCCTGATGGGACTTTTAAGAGTTTTAATCAAGCCCTCTGTCGTCTTTAAAACACTTTTCTTTACCAGAATGCAGATTAATTTTCACTTATAATCTGTAATCCAGAATATGCTTTATAAATCTATCCCATTTAGTTTGGCTGTTGTTACATAAGTAAAAAAAAAATTGGGCTAACCAACCCAAGAATTGCTTGAAGGGTTAGTTCCTTCGAGTAATTTGTGATAAAGTTATTTAGGAAAATAAAATTTACGTATGCAATCCAAACCAAAATTACATTTTAATAATTTTTTCCAGTATTTCATTGAAAAAGATTTGACAAAATAATATGAAAAAAAAAAAATATTCATGGTTTTATGATTCTAACCAAAACAAACTTTAATTTGAAATCTCATAAAGTAAATTTGAGTTGAGTTGAGTGAGTTCAGTTCAGTTTAGTTTGGTTTGGTTTCAGATACTTAAGATTTAAGTTTGCAATTATATTCATACTTATACAATTACAAGGGTACACACAGATTGAGATATTTATATAAATATATGTATGTATTGATTTTGTTTGCTTACATTGCCTGCCTGCTTTGGCCACCCTTAAAATATTCTTTGCATTATTGTTTTTGTGTATTTTTTGCTCTCTTTTTCTATCTCTTTCCTTCACTCTTTTCTTCTATTCTCGCTCACTCTCTCTTTCTATGTCTAAGTATCTGTAAGACTATATTGTCCTTTATATGGCATGTCGCTGTGCATAATTAAAAACTGTAAACCACACGAATAATCCCTTGATAGCAGCGGCGAATAGACATCAACCAACGTAACATATAGTAGTAGTAGTAGTATTAGTATAATTTCGAAACCATAAACCCCATAATGCAAAAAAAAGGGGTTGTTGGCTTGATTTCAAAGTTGAGTTGTTCAGTTGAGTACTCTACATACTAGTAGTGTAGTGCACCCTCCTCTACCCCTATCAAGAATTAATCTTTGTACCTTATAGGCCATCATACATATGCATATATGTTGATGATGACAACAATAACGATTATAATGATGACGACGACGATGATGATGGGTGATTTCTTCTTACTTTACTTAAATAGTTTCGCGCCGAAGGCACTGCTGAATATGGACTCTGTAAGCCCTGAAACCAACCCTAAAGCAAAATTATAATTATACACAGTCATACTATATTCATACCTATATGTACACATATGCATATGTATGTACATACAAATACTAGTGCTAAACTATCTACATATGTATGTATGCATATATAGTGAGTTCTTCTTTCATATGGAATTCTTGAAATTTTGATTTTCATTTAATTGCAGTCATTAAAAAAGACTTTTTCATTGAAATATTTTAATATGAGTGAATAAATTCTTCAACAAATAAACTAAACTAAATTCCCAGTCAGTGTGTTCTCTTCGTCGTCCTCCTCCTCCTGCTCCTCCTCATCCATCGCTCCCTTTGCCTTTCCATTCAGAAAATAACAAAAAGAAGAACAAATTAATTCATTTGATTTCATTTATAAAGATATTTTGAGAGAAGAAGTTAAGAAATTAAATTAAATGATTAGGTCAATTTATTTTGTTATTTATTATTCGATTTTGATCTTGGGGCAATTTTCATAAAATATGCAACCACATTTATAAATCCATTCATTCTTCACTCACCCATAATTGAGATTCATTCATTCATTCATTCATTTTGTCAACAAATTTACGCTTTAGTATCTTAATTAATGAATGAATAATTGAATGATCAAAATGCAAATTAATAAAGTAAAGATGTTATAATTGAGTTTGAATTATAAATGTTGTTATGATAATTGTTGTTGATTTTGAATTGAATTGAATTAAGAAATTATAAAGATAATTTTAATAAATTTCAAAATATCCATAAGTACATAGAGGTTACCTACATATCATCATCCATCAAAGGGGATAATGGATTTATTTAAGTAAATATGTAGTAAAATTATTTAATATTCCTCCGATGAGTCCTTAAATAAAAATTGCATATTTTCTACGTGGACATCTTTCAAAAATGTGAACATGTGAGATGTCTCAAGTCTTTCAGTGTTTTGAGTTATGTAAAAAGTCCTCGGCAACCCCGTGCAAAATTTTAGATGCTTACATGAAATCTGCCGACGTTCCACATTATTTTGAGCGAGTTGAACTCGATTGTTACCTTTGTTCCGGAGTCATAATGGATTATGCTTGAAACATTCTTGCCCCTCCAAATACTGTCTACGCTTTTCGTCAGTGTCAATGCCTTAATGATCATATAGTTGTATTTCTTTGAGCGTACGCCGGCCAATATTTCTAAACCTTAAATTCCAAAATAAAAAAACCCAAGGGTTGTGAAACCAATTGAAAATGCTTGCAACACATCAAATTACCACGAACTTAATCTTTGCAGCACTCCACATTGATGAATGTTACAGTTTTGAATGCGCTAAAGATTGGAGATATGTTCAATACCAATAACACAAGGACTTGACATATCATTTTCAATCCTTTGGTGATTATGTTACTTAGTTTAACTTCAAAAATATGTACATACAAGACTAGCAAAATGCGATTGATCTCAACTCTGGTGCTGCTAAATTATTTTCAAATTTTTAGATTAAGTGGATTGAGCCCTTGGAGGTACATTCAATACTATAAACAATATATATATCATATCTATCGTATATGGAAGGATCTGATGAGAAATGTTAAAAGAAATCATTCTTACTATATCTACTCGTCGTTTTGTTTTCCTTTTATCCGTTATGCTTATTTCTCGAAAAATATTGCTGGAATGGTAGAAATTTACTATTAATAAATAATAAATTATAATAAATAATAATAATAATAATAAATATGTATTGTAGTTCTTCCCATTTAAGAGGAAAAACACCCACTTTTGAAAATCTTAAACCGATTTGTTTTCCTTTTGTGTCTTTGTTACTAGAATTTATTTTCTTAAATATTTACAAATAAATTATAATGATTATTGATTTTTATGATTTTTCATAATTTTGAACACAAAACAATGCCGCAATGTTCTTTTGACCTTATGTGTTGTGCAGTGGGGGCACCCCCGGCGCCCCCTGACTTTTTTTTCTTTGACATCAACAAAACATCTCCATTATTTTATAGGAATCCGTTTTTGTTTGTGTTAATGCTGTGCTGCTGCAACCCTTTCACTTTCAATTTCACTTATTCAATGTAATATTTTGGTCTTGGTTCGTTATGTATCTTGTATCTATAGACTCTATAGCATTTCATCCTCATCTTAATTACATCGTCGTCGTTCGTTCTCATTTATGTGTCTAACTAACCTTTCGTTCGTCTTGTGTAACTGTCTGTACGCTATGGGTGCCCGGCCTTGCGGTGGGTGTGTGTTTCTCTATTAAAATAATATTTGCAATAGAAATTTTTGGCAAAGTAGCATCAGGAGCAGCAGCAGCAAAAAGAACAACCACCCAATGGAGGAGTTGACTGACACGAAGCAAAAGTTAACGAACGACGACCTAGAAGCGCTTCCAGCATATTTAAGAAAGTGATTCAGCTACTGTTGTTCCTACTGAACTTGGCTTTTGTACCTCATACATAGCACGGTAGTGAGTGTGTGTCTATAGTACAATAGCATGGGAGCGAGCAGGCGACTAAAGGGTTAAAGCATAATTTCTCTTGGGTTAGCACACACACACACACACACACACACACACACAATAAAAAAAAAAAAGAGGGTAACAAGCAGCGGCAAGGGTCTCATCATCATTATGATGATGATGATGATTCTGACATGTTTGAGTTTGATGATTTTTCGCCACAAATCGGAAAACACAATATCCTGAAGAGATCCATCCATCCATCTAGCCATATATCCGTGCATACATCTATTCCTTTATCCATCCATTCATTCATCCATTGGTCTGTCTGTCCATTTGTTGGTCGCTTAAGTAAGCAAAACAAAAAAAAAAAAAAAAGAAGGACGGAAGGCGCTATTAAAGAGATGGAGAAGTTCGGCAATATGCTGCGCGCCAAAAATGTGTCCACGCTGCAAGAATTCCTAGTGGGGAGAGAGGGGAGAAAGAGTCGTCGAAGAAGGATTGTTGGTTAGTTAGTTGGTATAGAAGGAGTTTCTTCTGTGGTGGTATGGTGGATAAAGTATCCTGTTTAATGAAATCAGGAAATTGAAGCTGTTAGAGGCATTTGGCAAAGAAAAAGTCACCATTACCGAGCGTCACCGTCAGATAGTCACCGTTACCATTGACGTTACTCATACCGTTTATATAAACAATGTCATGTTCTTGTTGTTGTCGTTGTTGATTCTGTTGTCAGCATCATGAGATAGTCAAGTCAGGAAAAAGTATTAAAATTAGTATACCAATTTATGGAAGTTTCCTTTTGGGAATTCATTAGTAGAGGGAGGAGGCTGCTGGGAGAGCTGGGAGTGCGCTTACTTTTCGACATTGTTGCTGATGTCAAATTTTTGCGTTATTATTAAGAATTTAACCCTTTATGTTGTCTTATTACTGTTGTTGTTGGCATTGTTGTTTACTGCTGGAAATTAAAACAACTGTTCAACAACAAAAAGTTATTCCTTGTTCCATCTTAGCGCAATTGTCAGGAAATATGGAATAAGTAGAAGGAGAGAGAGTTGTTGTCGCTTAAAGATGCTGCTGCTGTTGCTGCTGCCTCATATAATAACATAACCCCCTGACCATGACAACCAACTGGCATCATCTTTTTCTAGAAAATTGTATAGAGAAAGTGAAATTTTACTGTTTACTTTGACAAACTCTGATCGAACCCACCAACCAAAACAAACCCGATTCAACTCTTCAAGTCCTTGACGTAGCGGTGGTATCTTTCGCCGCTGTGTGAAACTGAATTAGAAAGTATCTGAATCTGAAATTAAAGACAACAAGGGGGTGGTGGGAGGAGTATAGAAGTTTAACCAAGATGTAATTATTCTTACTATTTCTTGTATTTTTATTATGAAATGAAATGCATTTTAACGAATGATTTTACAAAACCATAAGACGAGTAACACACACACATACTTATCGACATATTCATTGAGCAAAAAGAAGCAATGCTTTTCCAACTTCTGGTTGAATTTCTTAATGTATTAAGAACTGAACTGTAAGTTAATGTTCTGTTCTCTGTTCTGTTCTGTTCCTGGCGATGCCGCTAATGATGCCGCCTTTTCCAGCAATTTAATTGTTAAACAATGAAAACGCTTTTGATTACAAAGAAAAACAAGAAAGACGACCCCATCACAAATAAAGCAACAGAGCCCTCAAGGTGTATGCCATCTTTCTTATTATAGTACTAAAGAATAAAGGAAAACAATCATATTGTGGTATAGATGGAGCTGCAAACACAGACAGACTTTTACCAATTCTGTAAGTCAGTCAAATAGTTAAACAGTCAGTCAGTCAGTCAGTCAAGCAGTGAGTTTGTTAGTCAGTTTAGTCAATTTGATCATCATTCAAATGGCGAATACCTAGAAAATTTGGTTGGTGCTGTGCTTGGTTCTTATTGTCTTTAGTCTGGTCTGGCCTTCTTTGGTTTGGTTTGGTTTGGTTTGGTTTCGTTTGGTTTATTATTAAATTTTTTACCTGAGGGTTATCTATCTATTTGTCGCTCGAAACTTCTTTTACGCTTTTTGCTGTGCAACTCCTCCAACTTTAATGAATGACTTGACTGCTTTGACTCCAACTGCTTTGGAAATTTTAATTTTGCTCATTAAATAATTTTTGAAAAGTTTTCATTTCTTCGCGTTGAAAGTTTTGCACTTAGAGAAGGTGAAAGCCTCGGAAGGAGGAGAGGACAGAGAGCAATTTTAAGTGGTTGCACATAAATAAATAGAAAGAGAAGGAGATTAAGAGAATCGGAGGGAGATATAGAGACTTCATGCTCATTGGAGTCTGAAATTTAAATTTATTGGGTTTCATGTTTTAATTACTTCATAAAAAAAGCAAGAGAAGTGGAAAAAAAAAACCAGGAGAAAATAAAAAAGGACAAACAAATATATGCATAAAAACAAAATAAAAATTGAGGTTTCCATCGAAGTTTTTTAACTTCAATTTATAAAGTATTATAAGTATGTTTATAAATGGTTTCTACATTAAATTTGATCCATTTTTTTTTTTTTTTTTTTTTTTTAAGCTCACAATAATATACTGATTATTTTATCTATTCAGTATAGAGAATAGTTCTGTTACTAAAGACTCCTATACAATGATCCAACGCCGTGTACATTAGTCTTAGATGTTTTGTGCTGCTTTGATATAATTATTTAATTTTTCCTTAGGAAAATTTCCAGAAGATACTTGAGAAAAGTACTTACTATTATGATCATATGCTGCTGCTCCATCTACTCGCTAATGACGGCGCCGACAAATCTCTGTTAGATATCCATATGTATTCTATTTGACAAAGGTTCAACTACAAGTAGAAATCGATTAAATATAAATATTGATGAATATATATAGATAAATCGACAGTCGCTAAGTTCCTAAAATAGGAATGGATTGCTTGAAAAGATAAATCAATCAAGGAAAGCATTGTCTATCAAATAATTATATAGAAGTGTGTTTTTTAATCTAAAAATTTACTGGTGTCATTCATTCTTTTAACGTGTGCAATCGACCCCTCATAAAGTCCATATGAATATGATCAACATGCAGAGAGGAAAATTGATTGGGCCTAGTTGTATCCTTCCTTCCTTCCTTTCGTTTATGTTCAGAGAATAATCATACGTAATAATAATAATTTCTTCTCCAATTTATTTTTAATTTTATTCATGCATTCCGAAATTTGATTTTAAATGCAATTTTTATCTTAAATCATTGTTATTGGAAATTCATTCGGTATTATCAATTATTAAAAAAAAAAATGTACCAGGAAGCTCGTGATTCCCCGACCTTGGATCTGTCCTCTTCTATACATGTAAATATCTTAATAAAGTAGTAAAGAAACAGGAGGATTTTGCTCAAGTTGTGTACTGAATATTGTAAATTGATCCTTAGTCAAACTTTTGCATATTTCAAATACATATAATAAATTATAATTAAAGTCCCTTTTAATTATAAGAAATCTATAACAAATGATAATAATGATACTTACTTATGTTGTACGGATGGGTAATCTAATGAAAGCAAAATATGAATTATTTGTCCTTTGAGTACTCAATTGAAGAAATTAATATTACTGAAAAACAATCTCTTATTCACTCACTTAACACCTCCTCCCTTCCTTTCGACTCCTCTCCTATCATTTTCCCTAAAAGAGAATGAAAAAGAAAAACAAAATGAGCCACAATTCTCAAGTAGATATTTATTAAGACAAATTAAGATGTTATCGTCTTAAATTAGATGGAGGAGATGAGATACGAGAATTGGGAAAGGAAAAGGTGATGACCCGCGAGACCAAAAAAAGAAAAAAAAAGCCTCCATCATCAACAACAAAACAACAAGACACAAACAAAAAGAGAACAATTTAATTCACTTATATAACAACAAAAAGTACAGCGTGTGGTGGATTGGGTAGAGATACTATAATATCTCCAAGTCCGCTTCAGTTCACTGTGTGTACTGCTTGCTTTTCCTTTGCACCGCCACCCACGACGTTGCACAAAGAAAGAAATAAAGAAACAAACAAACAAATAGCAAAGAGAAAAAAAGTGAAAGAAGTGAAAAGAAAAACTTCACAAATTAGCAAAATTCAAGAAGCTCAAAAGAAAAGCAGAAGCAACAAATGAAGGAGGAAGCATGGTTCGGTTTAGTTTGGTTCGGACAGGTTGTTGAATTATATAAAATGATGATAGAGAGAGTGAGAAAGGGGGGAGGGATGTAGTAGTACACAACAATAATATATATTTCTAAGGTTAGAAATGTAAGAAAGAAATCTTAACTCAAGTGGAACATAAAGACAGAAATCAAAATGCTAAAAAGAAAAGCAGAGAAAAATGAATGAATGAATGGATGAATACGCTGAGCCAGTGCAGTCAACACTTATTAGACTAAGGCCCCCATAACTTAGACTCCAAACAATACAAGACCGACCGGGACAGGATAGACCATAAATGGTAACGGGCGAAGGACGACGAAGCATCGCGGTATCACTTACTGCGGTAAGAACTTTGGGTAGAACGACAAAAAAAAAAAAAAAAAAAAAAAAAACCGAAAAATTGAAATGTGAAGAAAGCAAAGAACAGTAATAATAATAAAAAAAAAGATTTGGAGTAAGATGAGACAAATAAAGTGGAAGAAGAGAGGACAAGAACAAAAGCAAAAAAAAAAAAAAAAAGAACTCAGAACAAAACAAATAGGGCAACAAAATAAACAATTGTGATGGAAATCCGCGATTGTAATCCGCAATTTTTACGGCTTTTATATGCCGGAACGGAATATTACTGTTCTGTGTTATTCTGTAGTCTTTGTCGTCCTTTGTGAGTGCATGGCCATGGCTATGCCTTGCCTGCCATCCTGTTCCTGGTATATTGGCCCCAACACTGGCATAGCGGCTGACACAAAAACAAAAGCAATTGCTACCACAATAAACACAACACAATAGCAACAATGCCACAATACAACACCAAACAGCAACAATTGACTGATTGAATGAATGAAGGAAAGAAGCAGGGAAGCGGTGAGTAAAGGAATGAATGAACAACGACTGATAAGTATGAGAATTGAACTAGAGAAGAAAGGAGCACGGGATATACAACTGAATGATGATGATGTCCTTGCTGTTATAATATAAATAGGCAAAACCGCGTGTTTTCGCTCCTCTTGTGATTGTTGTGCCATTGTATTCTCACTTCATCAATTTAATGACAGAATGAGGTCGGTCTCGATACTACTATGGAGTCAGGCATCTCTCACCCACCCAGCACTCACTTACTCCACTCACCCACTTATTCATTTGCTCATATTTTTTTTTTTTTTTTTTTTTGTTTTGTTTTTTTGTTATATCACATTGTGATTGTATATCTAACACGTTGATTAAGTGGAGGAGTGATGCCCTCTTTGGACTTGTTGTCATCACAGGGGATGCACCAGCAACATGGTCGGTCGGGCGTCGTTCTGTCGGTTATGAGAATACAGCACCAAGAAGGTTGGGGTCCTTGATTAGAAGCGATAAAAACAATGCAATGCGATGCGAGGTTAAGTGATTAGATTTAACTAGATTTAAATTGTTCTTGTTGCATGTTTAACAGATGATATTGAGATATGTGTTTTAGCAACTATATACGAGTAGAGAAGAATATTCAGAAGCTGTGGAAGAGAAAAAGAAGTATAAGCGTTACAATAGAAGAGAAAATGATTTAGAGTATTCAGAGAAAACTTGTTTTTAAAGCATCTAGTTCACAATAGTACTGGAAAGCATAATGTTTTTTCTACGTAAATCTAAAATATGAAAAAGAAACTGCTTGTCGAGAGATTTAAACTATCGTTTTGCGTCTTTAAAACCAATTTTTAAGCACTAACATACAATTAGATGGGCAAGTCCTTCTCTACTAGTAAGCTAACCAGACTGTCCAACTAAATGAAGAATGATCCTCAGACTCCGACCTACAGGAAGTGGTGTAAGGGCCAGTCGCATTAGAAAATGTATTCAATACATTTTGTTTCTAGTTTTCATGTAAGGAACTTACAATTAAGCCATCATTTTAAGAGTTCACCTATGTATGCGCATTCATATTTGACTAAGATTTCAGAGTGAACTTAATTTTGTCATTCAAGTGATTTAAGCAGGAAGCAATGACGGAAGCAGAAGTTTGAAAATTTCTCAAAAGTCTTTAATTCATTTTAAAAAATTCAATAAGCGTAAGAGATTCTGCAGCTTTACAATTCGTTGTACATACAATACTTTCGTAAAGTAATCATCATCATCATCATCGTGGCGGATGATGATCCCTTGCGAATATGAATTGATACTTCAAATGAAAGAAACAAAATTATATAAAAATCAAGTAATTCTTTTTATTTTCTATCAAAAACAAATTGAGTCCATGTTTTAATTGAAATATTGCAATAAAATAGACTTCAAACTGTGAACTGAATCAGAAATAGGCTAAAAGAGAGATATAGACAGAGAGAGAGAGAGAGAGTAGTAAATCATCATCATGTGCATAGCGGGGAATATATTGCATTTGTCCTGGGGATGAACCAGATGAGGAGATAAAAAAAACAAAATTTGAAACTTAAATGTTTGAATCAAAATTGACCGCAACATTTTAGTACATTCACATTTCAAGGATTATGATGATGATGATGATGATATTGATAATAATTATGTTAGTCACTTCTGTGTATTGATTCTGTGTATAGAAAAAATGAACGAAAGGCTGTGAGAGGAGATACAATAGTATGAAATCTTTTTAATTTGTGTTAAGCCATTTTTTGGGGTCTGTTGCACTTATTTATGAAATTGATTTGGTTCATGATGGGTGGGGCATGAGGATTATCTGGGTTGCCTGTCATTTGGCAGGTGTTATCTCGCTTGATTTTACATTTCTTTATTTGTTTGTGTTTGCAGGGTGATTGAGAACAACAACAAAAACTGTACAAATTCTCGGGAGCACAATCAAAATCCGGTCGTCACAGTTATTTCAAACCGACGCTTTTGCTGCTCGCGCACCACTCACTCACTTCTCATCAATCACTCTCTCGCGCATTTTTACTCCCCGTCCTCCTCCTTCCATTACTCTAGTTTACAACACTTCACTCCCTTTCTCTCACACTTTCGCCTTTTCTTTTTTTTTTTTTTACTGCTGCTGCTGCCATTTCCACTTCCGTTTCCATTTTAAAATCTCGTTTGTCTTACTGCGCTTCCCTTTTTGGTTGTTTGTGCACTCTCTTTAGGATGCTCTATTTTTGGGTGGGTGGATTGACGTGTGTCGACTGTGTTTTTTCTACTTCTTTTTTTTTTTTTTTATCAATGTCTGGTTTTCTTTACTCCTCTTTCCTTTCCTCACCCTCCTCCCGCTCATCATTGTTTGTTGGTTCGTCGTCCCCCCAATACAGATTGCGTAAAGAGGAGGATAGAATCATCATATTGCGCGCTTTCATTTGCTGACAACTTTATTGCGAATTGAGTGATTTGCATGTCAAGTGAGGTAGCTTGGTTGAGCAGTGCTGAGCTGAGCTGCACTGGTCTGGTCTGGTCTGTTCTGAGCCACCCATCACAGGCAGGCAGGGCAGAACAAGCAAGGTTCGTTCCATCATTCATTGGATTTGGCTCACTGACTGACTTGGCAGGCTGGCAGGCTGACAGACAAGTCAATGCTGTTGTTACTGCCATTACATTTTTATTTTATCGTTCTGTTTCTCTTGATTTGACTATGCTACACTTCATTTTTTCTACAGATTTAGTACGAGGAGTGTTCTTCAATGGTGATATGATTGGGATGGGGTAGTGGATCTTGCCTGGTATTGGTTTCAATATAGAATGCGGATTTTTTTTTTTTTTTTATTATTATTATTAATTTTATTCTTTTTATTTTTATTAAAATTAAAAATTGCGTTCTCTCATTGAAAGGGTCGGGTCGTTGTTCTTCTGAATGTTGTTGCTATATGTATAAGCCCTTGTTTCTTTTGCTGTTGTTGTTTTTGTTTTCGTTATGAATTCGATTCATTTTTATCCGTTGTAATCGGCATGTGTTACATGAGATCCTACACCAATTACAACAATAAAAAAATATATATATATACATATATGTAAAATCATTAAGAAGCAAAATAATATTGTTGTTGCCTGTACCTGCCTGCTTTCCTGGGCTGATTGTCCTAGGATTGGTGAATATATGCTTATATATACATATATACATTTTTTCACAGGATTGTTTCCATTGAATTTTGTTTTCCTTTGTATACTTTTTTTTCATATTTTTTTTTTTTTTATTTTGAAAAGAAAAATTGCGTGTCTGTTTCAATGTTCGCAAAACCCTCACCCGCCTCACGCTCGTCTCTGGCCAAATTTTTATCGAACCTGCCGTTTTTCCATTCTTTTCCTGCTGCTGGTATTTCGTTATTATCCGTTAACATTTGTTAACCGTTAAAGGACAAACCAATTTAGTGTCGCTTACAATGTGTGCTCTCGTGTCAAAAGCTCATTTTTTACGGTTTGAGTTAAGTTCTTTTCGGAGAAGAGGGAATGAGTATGGCTTGGGGTCGGGCTGGTTGAACAAAAACAGGGAATGATGTGATGATTGGGGTGATGGTGTTTAAAGATATTGACTGCCTCCGGTATGAAGCTCTCAGATACATGTCTACATAGATGAATGATGGGTGTGAGTATTATGTGTGTGCTTACAACGATAGATGCTGTGTATGTTGGTTCGATATTGTTATCCTTGCGATGTATCCATCCTTCTTGGCCTGGGCCGTCTATGTGTGGCATGCCTTCCTTACCAGACTGAAATCCATTGTGGGAATATTATGAGGTGTGTTTGTTTGTTGTGTGTATGGGGAGTGCAGGGAAACTTGAAATGTAATTCATATGATGTAAATGTTAGATGAAGTTCATAATTGATTTAGTAATAAAAAAATTTAAGTGCTTAATAATAATCTCTTCACTCAACAAGTAAAAATTCTTTCTTCGCCTACCTACTTCTAATCAGCTCATTAAGATAAACCACTCTTATTGTATAATGCATTTTCTTGATTATCGACACACAAAAAGTAATGACACTGAACACATTTAGATATTGATAATGAAATTTAAGATATCAAAACTAAGAAATACGAAATATTAGAATAAATTAGTATATTCTGAGTTCAATACGTTGGATGAATCAGTATCTTACTTGAATTTGAATTCAATCTAGATATTTAGAAACCTCCTTATAAGAATATATTTTATAATGAAAAACTTATGAGTAACAAAGTGAAGAGATAATCTACAGGTCAACAACGATTCTGCTGTTCGGTTTTTGATATAACCAATGCACATGACTGCACATATTATCCCAACAAATGTCCCAAAACAAAATGCGAATTTTCATCTTCCTTCCTCGAGTAACTCCAAATCAGCATACCCGATATTCCCAACAACGAACTTGTATTGTAATACAACTGAAGAAGAGACGTGTAATGCTATTTACAATTGAATTTATGTGTTTTGTAAACAAATGAACAGTATTTAAGGCCACTGTTCTAATTAAAAGGGTTAAAGTTGTTTGTCCAAATGTATAAAGTCTTCCAAAATAATGTGGCACTAAGATATGTGCCAACTAAATTAAATGTGACGCAAGGCACATAACATCCAAAACTATATTTATGAATTTATCCAACGAATTATTGTAATTTGTGTAGGCGGTAATTGTGTGAAGCCTTGTTAGTTTTTTAATGAATGCGTTAAATGGAATCAGGTTAAAGAATCAATATCTTGGTTCTGAAATGAATGGTTTGTTATTCAAAAACAAGAAAATGCACTTCTACAAAAAGAATTTGGTGAATCGAATCGAACACCTCACCTGAAACGAAGTCTTTCATAACTTTTCCCTTGTATCATATGCATTGTGCTCTCTCTCTATCTTTTTTTTTTTTTTTTCATATAATAAAACAAAATATACCAATTATGAATAAGCTCTGTCTTTTATTTAATAAATGGGAGTTTACCTACTCTGTACAGATCGAACCGTAGAGAATTTTAATAAATCAGTGGAGGGGTTGGGGAATCGACTCGAAATGTGATTGAATTTGGCGTAAAATTGCTACATCGTCGTACAGCATGTATGTGAAGATCTAAATCGGAGAAATAATTGTGCACTGGGAGTTCTCTGGGGGTAGAACATTATACACGGCGACTCTCGGGATGGTTGGGAATCCTAACTATTGATAATGCTTGGATACAAAATATCATAAACTCTGGCAAAAACATCTGTGAGCAAGGACCAAATGTTTCTTGAAGCACCAACCCATTGCATATTATGTAGTTATCCCTCCTAAACCTTCTCCAAGAAGAAGTAATAGTTAATTAAATGCAGTTATCAGGTAACAGATGCTCAATTCTTTAAATAGATTCTTCAAGTACCATAATTTTTGGTCTTGTTTTGCATTAAAGAATAGCTCAATAGTTATTTGAAACTTGCTGTTTTTAAGCTTTTTTTCCCATTATGTATTAGAATTCGTAAAATTCCAATTAACGGGTGCGGGAACCTAAACGACTATACAATCTATATATGTATCCATATGATCTACATGTCTAGACATACTACTTGTCGTTCGCTTTCATACATAAGGATCTATATATACATGGATATTTACATTTGTAAGTATATAAAGGCATATGAAGGTGTGAGTGCGCCGACATAATTTGCTTGTCCTTGTCTATGTATCTGTGTATCTTTCTTTGTAAGTATGGATTTTATTACTAACGCAATTATCTTTTGTTTGCATTTCGAATGTTTGTGAATGAGTATGAGTTGTCAGCATATGGCGGCTGCTGGCAGACACAAAATGTCGAGGATCATTTCGTTTCAATACCTTTCTTTGCCATGGCTTGTCTTACCTCTTCATTCCATTCCATTCCATTCCATTTCTTTGCTTTGCTTGTTGTTCAATAGAAGGAAGAAGGAAGGTTAATCCAAAGCTTGTATTGTACAACGCCCATCATAGGATAAAATAGGAGCACACACAAGAGTGCAGGAGCAGCAAGTAGCTCGGCAAATAAACAAAGAGTTTCCCATGCCTCAAAATAACCATTGGCATTGGAAGCATCAATTCACAATATTAGTGAGTAGTAAGTGTGGTACCATAAACCGTGTGCCATGTACCATGAACGAACGATGAACGATATTTTCTCGTTTTCTTTGTTTTATTTACCTTTTCCTTTCTTCCTTTTGTTTTCTCATATTTTACTTATGATTTTTTTCTTTCGTTTTTGTAATTTTTATTTACTTTATCATGATGATTACTTCAAATTGTATAATGTACATTGGGTCGACTGCTGCAAATACAGAATGGACCTTTATCAATTGCTGTTCAGTTCTGCCCTTGCCTGGAAATCCTGAGTCGAGTCGATTCGCTCACCCTTCGTGATTGCATTAATATGAAACTGTGGATTAATTGAATTCATCATAATGTCGTGGGTGCAATGAAGCAAAATTCTCAGTTTAAGCACTCACTCATCCTCATCCTTATTATCCTCCGAGTATTGCGTATTGTATAAATAACAATAATAAATATTCTTAGAACGACTGACAGGGTCGACTTGCACATTTCCAAATCCCATTTGATATCCTCAAAAAAAAAATTTTTTTTTTGTTTTTTTTTTTTGGCGTTCCTTCTTCCAACGATGATGATTAAACAACATTTGCTACCGATCTGCGATCAAAAAACAACTTAAAGAATTCGATTTACTGATTATTACAAGATATACCATACTCTATGTATAATTTTGTCTACTATAGTATCGTATATTGCTACTTTTAATATTATTTTAGTACATATTATTATTGAATATTCTACTTTCCTGTGTAACTTAAAGCAACATTTACTACATTTACTTGAATTTCTATGCATAAACATTAGATTTAATAACTCAGATTTGCAAAAATCACATTCTTTTCAAATGAAACCCAATCATAATCATTAATATTTACAATTATATACTGATTCACAAAATCAGAATAAAAACAATATTATAATAGAATGGATGCTGCCATGGATGCAATTATTTAATTTAATGAAACAAATATTGTAAAAATATGCGTAGTTCTTCAGAAACAGCATAAATCCATTTTTTTATATTTTTTTTTTTTTTTGTAGTCTCCTCACTTTGTGTAGTTCAGTGTGATCAACTTAGAATGATTTTGCATGATATATTTATCTTGAATCAGTTCCTGCTGGAAAACAGTTTATCTCGGTTGAAATTTACAAGTGACTACAACTTTTATCATAATGATAACTTGAATTCGTAGTAGCAAGCACAACAACATATTCAATTAGATGGCGGAAGGGATGCAGCTAGGTGAAGCAGTTGAATCAACCAAACCCAAACAGCTGCCATCCAAAGAACAACTACAAAGCGAAAATGAATTATAAGTGTCGGATCCTATTCTCCCAATCACGCAACATCGGTCCGCCAAGAACAACTTATCCCAAAGGCGATGCTTTAGGCCCCTTGCTATTTCTGCAGCCAAGGTCTTTTATAATATTGCGATTTTGACTGTAGAAGTAGCAATGGGATTGCAAGCACAACTACATATTCATTTAGATGTGGGAAAGGAGGCGGCTAGATGAGACAGTTGAATACACCAAACCTAAAGGAGAAATGCCATCCAAAGGACTAACTACTAAAAGGTCAAAAGGGATTATAAGTTTCGGATCTTAGTCTCTGAATCACCCAACATCGGTCGGCCAAGACTAACTTATCCCAACAGCGAAGCTTCATACCCCT